>VZSR01003798.1:4502584-4716514 GCA_013398615.1 Brachypodius melanocephalos | reverse complement strand
GGAGGTGCGGCGCAGGTGAACAGCTCGCACATCCCCCGGCGCTGCGGCAGCGAGCCAGCGCTTGTGGGGCCGGCCCCGGGGGAGGCATGTGTGGCAGCTGGGTCCATCTCTGCCCCCCCAGCCCGGGAGAGGGAGGGGAAAGGAGCTGTTGTCACAGCTGCCCCGCAGAACTCGCTCTCCAGCTGCTTTTTGGCTGCTGCGCTGGTGGCTTGCAGGGAGCAGAACCAAGGACCCCTGTGGGCCCCCCGCTCCAGACAGCTGAGGAAAGGCTCCTTTGGGTTTTCCCGGTGCCAAAGGCTTTTATTTCTTAGCACAGCATTAAACTGAGGGTTCTGCTCTGCTCTGCCCTGCTCCCCTCCAGCCCACGGGCTGCAGGCTCCATGCAAGGCTCAAGTGGACGAGGTTGCTGGAGACTTTGCCTGGAGTTTCAGGAGGGAGGCACAGTCCTGCCTCGGGCTCTGGACTGTGTTGGCTTTGCAACCAAGATGGTATTCTTTAATAATAATAATAAAAGTTTATTTTTCCACGACTTTTCAAATTGTTGAGAAGCCTGGTGGCAATACAAAATGAGGACATTATATTGCTTTTAGACAGTGACACATGAGCTTTTGATGAAAAAAAATCAATAAAATAACTAGTGTTAAACTTAATAAACTCTTAAAAAAGCTGTGAAACACCAGAGAGTCCTCTCTTGAGTAAGACCATTGTCTTTCCAGAAGGAAAAGCAGATTTCTGAGGAAAAAGTGTGACCAGGTGTGACTAGATCTAGTTGGCCCTGAGCAGAGGTCTCTCTCTCCCTCAGATCCACCTCCAGCCTTCCCATAGCCCTGGGCTGAATTGTGCCATCAGTGTGCAACTAAATTCCCTCAGCTTTCATAGGTCAGGCAATTCTCTTCCTTCCTGAAGAGGCAAAATCAGCCAAAGCCCCCAAATTCTGTTGTTGTGAGGAATAGGGCACTGCAAGAAGCAGCTTTGCTTTAGGGCAGCTCCTCCTCATCAGTGCTGTTATTGCATTGGCATTGTTCCTGTCTGTGCCCACCTTGGGGCATGTATAGATTGGGGCTCCATAAAGCACTGCCATGCTCCAGGAGCAGGGCAGAAAACCGCTTTTTGTGTCTGTGCCCGAAGGAATCTTGCTGGAAGGCGAATCAGGGCAATGGCTCTGCAGGAGCCTGTTGTAATTACCAGATTTAAGATGTTGGGCTCTGAATAAACCTTAGCTTTTACTCTGCTGGGCTAATTCAGGCTTGAAAACTGAAGTGACAGCTTATAGCCAGGCTTTTCTCTTTGGCTTGTCCAAGATTGTGCATGTGTGTTACATGGCTAAATGCAAATAAGCTGCTCCCAGAAAACACAGTCACAAGTGCTAAACTTCTTATCTGCATGGGTTGATGGTGTGAGCGACTGGAGACCACATAAATTACCTTTTTTCTGCTCAGAGTGAAAGTGATACCAGTGCTGTAGTCCCTGACAGTAAGGAATGACCCTTTCTGGTTGGACAGGTTTGATTGGCCGCTAATTTACTCTCCCTCCTCTCATAACTCAGCACAGCTTTCTTGATGTGCTCTGCCAGCTCTCCCCAATTTGCTGCTAGGAGGATTTTCATGCAAGTGAATCGTGGATTCCAGTTAAAACATGTACAGAGCACGCTCCTGCTTGATGGCTCTGTGCTTAGATGTTGCAGGAAGAGACAGTGTTTTGTATAACTGCAAGAAAAATACCATGTTCTAATTAGTGTAATTTATAGTCCCTTGCAGGCTAAAACAACAGCTGATGAGTCATGGAAGTTCCTTCTTCTGACACTTGCTGAAAGAAATGTTATTTTAGCTCCCATGGTTTTTGGGGAGAAGGGAGGAACAGGGTGTGGAGGGTCTGAAATGCCTCACCCCCTCTCCAGCACCACATCCTGCAAAGTGTTTCCTGTTTGGAGATTTCTGGAGTGGTTGCTGTGCAGTGAGGGAGTACTGATTATGGCCATGTCTAATTATCAATCATGATGGACCCCAGTTTGAGTGTTTGTGTCTGAACTGGAGCTCCTGAGCCCACTGTGGTTGCTGGGACAGGAGGCTTCAGTAGCTGCATTAGTGTCAGTGTTGAATTTGTAGCTGAGCAGGCAGAAGGATGAGCACTGCAGACCCCCTGTGCTCTGCCTGTGCTCAGGTGTGCTGTGAACACACCCACTGCGGGCAGATGAGTGCTGAGTCAAAGGTGGGACTTTCAATTCCATTTTCAAGGATGGTCTTGCTACTGAGTTTGAACCTTGTCCTACCCCTCTGGCCCAAGACTTTGCTCAAACTGGTCTCTGCAAAGGTGAGTCACTTAGATTAAAGCAAAATTTCACTCCTCAGGTTGGTTTTCCCACCCTGAACTTGTTGCTGATGGTTGGGTGAGCTGAGATGAACAGCTCAGGACCTGGCTGTGCCCTGCAGGAGTGACAGGCACAGGGGTGGGGGACCCTGCCAGCTTGTCTTTGGGACCGTCCCCTGGCCATGTAAGTCTGGCTCCGACCATGAGAGGTCAGCAATGGACCTGCCCAGCAGCCAGCTGCCCTCCTTGGAGGCACTGCAAAGCCCCCTCCATTCAGGTACAGGTCATAGGGATATTTTGCTCAGCATGTGCTGTCCATGCATGTGTTTGGAGTGCTCAGTGACATAAAATAAGCTCCCTGGAACCGTGGTGTCTCTAGCAAGCTGTGTCAAAAGTTTTGCCCACAGCAGAGCTGAAGATTTCTTCACTGAACATTTCTATTTTGTCCCAGTTGCTTGTTTGGCCACCATTTCTGTGGTTTATGCTATTGAAAAACAGACTATTCTCCAGTAATAGGTAAGATGTGACTACCTTGCACCATTGTCTGTGAACTTCAAGAACTTATGGAGGCTTTTGGAGGAAAAAAGCATTCTACAAATCTGAGTCTTTAAGTGCAAATGAAGTTGCAGAGAGTTCACCCAATGACATGTCAGTCATGGAGAGTCCTCAGACAGAAAATGGAGTGGCCATTGCTGGTTCTGCTGAAAGTGTACCAAGGACTATGCTGGACCACAGACCTCGGGCTCCTTAGGAGTGTTATTTCCAGTTCTGGCTTAGTCCATGATCTTGGAGAATTTCTTCAAATTTCTTTGTGCTCATGGCAGAAAAATCATTGCTGTTTTGGCTCTGCCAGGCAGTGGAAGTGTGCACGTGAGAGTGGAGAGTCAATGCTCTGTGAAAGTGGTCTGGACTGAGGCTGGTGGTACATGAGGATAAGAAAAACGAGAATCCTTAAGGAAAAGCAATCTTACGGGGGTAAATGGCCACAAAAAACCCACCCCAAGCAACCTGTTAGAACTTTGTAGGATTTTTGGTGATCTATGTGTAACTTGGAGCAATGTGTGACCTTTGTTATCCAGGTTTATCAAGGTCAATAATAATAACAAGGCAGGAAGACTATTGCTTTGTATCCTTATCCAAATACTCTGTGCTTGTGTAAAAATCCAGAGTAACTCCTGAGGCAAGTGATGATCTCAGCTGAGTGGTGCCAGATAACAGGATTCCTGGCAGACACACACAATTTTAAGGTGCTTTTTCCAGCTATTTTTATGACTCTTCATGAGATGGCATTTAATCCATTACTGATATCTGCAGCATGACTTTAGAAAAACAGTGAAGGATTAAATAATTTCCAGAGGAGCTAATTTCTCAGGAGGAAAATTTCTTTCTTAAGGACTGCACTTAACCTGAAAACTTCAAATCCCCAGGTAAATTTATCAAGCTGCTGGTTGTAAAAGTATATTAGTTCAAACAGATTTTGGGTGAAAGGATCTCTCAAGTAAGTAGCACTCAATTAAACTTAATCTGAATCTTCTCTTTCCTGATGTATTTGGTCTTAGTTTATCTTTTTACTTCTTCCATCTTTATAGCAAGAGGCCTGAGATCAATTTTCAGGTATTTGTGCTGAAGTTTTAAGGGTTGTAACAAAACCTGATGCATTTTAAAGCAACATTTTCCTTTTTTTTCCCTAATTTTTGGGGGAGAGATGTTACTTTCAGATATGACTAATGAAAATTTGCAGATGCCTTTTAGCTCTTCCTTTCTTGGTCTTATTCCACCCTTCAGCCTCTTCTTTTCTTCCTCTCATCAGTCACTGCTGAGTGAATTCTCAGGCCCTTCAGAGCACCAAGCTGGCATCTGAGTCTTCCCAGAGAGAGCAAAGGGTTTTGTTCTTCTGGTTAAATCTCTGTATGATTTTCCCAGAAAAATGGGAACATAGGCAGAGATTGCTGAGATCCCAGTAGAAGAATTAATAACTCCTCATCAGCAGTATTTTTTTTCCTCTGGCCCTGTATCTAACAGCTGGGGTGACTTTCTACAGCCAAGTATGGCAAATACTTGCCATGGTGAATGGAGATATTCTTCTTTCTGCCAGTTAGGAGTTAAGGTTGGTCTTAAAGAAAAGTCTCAGAGGGCCTCCACGTATGATAATGAAATGTTACAGTATGCAGCTTTGCTGGAACAGCCCCTGGATTTCACAGGGCAGGGAGGTGGCTACAGGAGCTGTTTTCTTTTGTTTGTGGCTTCCTTCTCAGAGCTGGCACTGGCCTGAGGAGTTGCCCTCTGCATCTCTTCTCCCACTTGCGTATCAAATGACTTATCTTCCCTCTGCAGTCTTTCTTCTCTCTGACAACATCATGGCACTGATAAGCTGCATTTTCAAGCCAGAGGAATCATCCATCACAGCTTGTTCTCTGCCACCCTGTATGCGGCTCATCCACAAGGATGGTGGGTGCTCAGCTCCCTCCACAGCTTGGCTGCCCTGGTGGATTCTGGCCCAGCTCTAGGAAAAATGGAGCTAATTAATGCTCTGGTGCTGAAATTTGTTTTCCAGTGTGTTATCTCCAGAGGTGTCTCCTGAAAGAGTCGCTTGGATGTCCAAGGGGTTGGTCTGGACATGTCAGGGATGGTTTATTCCTCCTGTCACACGCCCAGGGATGGGAGAGGTCAGTGCCTTGGACTGATACTACAAATATGGGTGGTATTTCTGCCTCTGAGGCAATTCCTTTGTGATCTTGTGGTCCACCCTTGGCATCCCCAAGTGCCTTGGCAGGATTTAAGCCCTTATTTTTAGGGAGCAGTATCTAAAGTTGGGTTTTGATACCCTGTGCCTTTGTTTCTCTGAATTAGTAGTACTCAACTGTGTGCCAGGGCAGTTTTGGGGCACCATTCATGGTGCCAAGCTTGAGCCCTAGATCTTCTGGTGGAACTTGCTGTCCAATTGCAAAGATAAAATTCCTCAGAGAGCTTTAAAACTCAAACTCACAGAGCATTCCTGAAATAGTTGTGAAATGATATTGAGAAAATACCTAAGGCGATGTTTAGATGTGGCAAGCAAAGATGCCCTGAAGCTGTTGAGGCTTGCCAGTTGCCTCTCAAGTGTATTCTGGAACATTTAAAAAGGACTTTGCTTTTGACTTAAGTGGCCATGCAAGGCCTTGTGAAATGCCCAGGTAAGGTGGCAGTCTGCTGCTTGAGGGGGAACCTGGCAAATGAACTCCAGGCAATTCAGCTCTGAAGTAAGAACCTGAGCGAAAACACACTTGATGCTCTTAGAAGTGACTTTTTACCACCTGCCATATATCATAATTGGTGTGACTGGGGAGGAACAGGGGGAATGTCTCCTTTGCTCTGCTCTTTTGTGTTAAAAGAAAACCTTATCTGAAAGGCTTTAAATCTTTCCAGGAAGATAACCCTCCATCAGAAAAGCTGGAATAAATCTGGGCTTTTTACAAATATAACAAGTGAAAGTCACTTTAAAATTCCCTGTTAATAAATTGTCATGTTTATACCTGGTCTTGTTTCACTTAGTGTAATTTATAGAGGTGCTCCAGTGGCTAAACACAGCACAGGGAGGGATAAGTTCGGCAACTTGTAAACACAGCTTGTGTTCCCCTCTCAGGACGTTTGAAGGCATAACAAGAAAAAAATTCATTGCCTGGACCATAATTTAGGAGTGTCAAGATCCTGGAGAGCAGAGTCAGATTCATGAAGAGTCTGAGCAAAGTCTGGATCTTAGGGATAGAGCCAAGCAAGGTGGATTTTTCTCTGAAGTGTCTACAGAGTCTTGTTGGTGACTGCTTTTCCAAGTCTTATCTCTAAAGCTCCCTCAAACCTGACCAAGGAGCTCTGATTCTCTCGTTAGTGTGTTTTTTTTCTGCAAACCATCAAAGCTCTCCTTCCAGTTCAGGAGAAACTGCGTTTGCTTTTAGCAAAGATGGGCAAGCAAAATGTGTGTCTCAACCTTCA
This sequence comes from Brachypodius melanocephalos, assembly GCA_013398615.1. Lineage (NCBI taxonomy): Eukaryota > Metazoa > Chordata > Aves > Passeriformes > Pycnonotidae > Brachypodius > Brachypodius melanocephalos. The sequence goes on along the minus strand of VZSR01003798.1, from coordinate 4,710,238 downwards.
TGCAGCTGGGGAAGAACTCATCAATCAAGCAAGAGGTTGCCATGCCTCATCAGGCAGGTCTGGTGTTCCTATGGTTTAGGAGTCAATTGTGATCAATTATGCAGGGAATTAAAAGTTGCTGCACATGTCCTTATACTCCAACTGTGCATCTGAGCATAGGGAAAAGCTTCACCCTGTGCTGACCTTGTTAGATTGCCAGCCAGTGTCCTGGGACAGTGTGGGCAAGCCCTGGGGTTTGGACTGCCAGGCAGAAAAGGGGTGGCATGGGGCAGGTTGAGTTCACCCTCCCAGCTTGGCCAGAAGAAGGCAGGGACAAAAAGGAAGAGAAGATCTCAAGGGAAAGGATGTGGTTACCTGTGGGACTGATTGCAGAAAGCTGTGAGCTGGGAATGGGGAAGAAAACTGCTGGATTGTCTAGGAAAGACAGTGTGACAGTAGAAGATGGGCTGCTTTTAATAATCTGTTCAGAGCTATTTCTGCAAGAACAATGAATCTCTGTGTTTCAGTCATTCCCCATCTGTTTTCAGAACTCATCTGAAAACTCATCTTTCCTTCCTTTCCTCTTCTCTCCTCTTCCACTCTATCCACTGTCATTTTTATTTTAATTTCGCCTCCCCGCTCTCCAAAGTTTTTGTGGGGATGAAGCTTGAATGAGGCAGTAGACAGGTAACACACATTAACCAGCGAAGCAAGAGCTGATTTATTTTTATTGCACCCATTTATTTTCTTCACACCCCAAACATCTTCATAAAGGAAATGATTTAACCTTTCGAGTACGAAGTACATGCCAAGGAGTTCTGGGTTTGTGTTGTAAAGTATTATAAAATGTAAATCGAGAGAGGAAAAGCATAAATCCCTCCCCAGTTTGATGCAGCTTTTGTGAGGTGCTCCAGGTGATAGTGTTTGCTGTGGGAAGGCTTCCTGCCTTCACTCCCTTAGCAAATATCAAAAGTAGCCTTTTTATTTATATGCAGATACAGAAAGGATCAAGGAAGGGAAAGTTATTTTTACCTGGAAAGGCAATATTCCTCCCTCTCCTGCTTAGTGCATGGTGGAATTCAGGTGCTTTGGGAGAGGCAGAGCATGAGTGAAACGGGGATATGAGGTGTTAATGGGTTGAAATCTCTTAATGCATTAAACATAGGCTTAGACATCCTCTCATTATGCTTTTCCAGTTCCCCCACCCAAACTGCTCTCAAGGGTATGCTTCCCCTGGGTCAGAATAATCTCTCTCTGCTCTGCCACCACAGAGCCACTGCTCAGCGAGTATTTCCAATTTTTCATTAGGATAATTTTACTGCCGTAGATAGGTATTTTTTCCCCCCTCCTGCCAAAATACCCAGCCATATGCTATTATTTTCCTCGTGTGAACTGCCATCACTTCCCTTTCCTGAGCCGGTGGATGTCAGGGAGAAGCCTGACAGCCTCCTGTCCTGATAAATGATGGAAGCCTAAAGGGCAGAGCCTGCAGCCGGATCCTGCACCAGCCGAGGGGCTGTGCCTTGGCAGAGGGAATTTGGGACTTCTTCTGGCTGGGGGCAGTTGACACTAAAGGTCACAAGGAGATTCAACGTGCATAATTTTTTTTTTTTTTTCCCCCCTGCAACGACAATACTGAGAAGAGCTGTGTGCAGGGAATGGATATTGGTGGTAATGAGGAATAGCAGTTTGCTTAAGCTTGTAAAGGGATTTCACTTGCAGGAGTATGAAGTCCTTGCTGGGGAAATGGCCAGAGGTTTGGAGCCTGTCAGCTTAAAGTCAAGTCAAAGAACAGTGTGGGTTAGGTTGATTTTTTTTTTTTTTTTTTTAAATTTACATTGAAAGTTTTCTCTGGACTCCAATCCCTTTGATTTTCTATTTTTTTAAAGACTTTCCTCCCAGCTGTGCCTGCCAGGAGTGGGCACTGTTAGTGCTGCAGTTGTTTCTCCCACTGTCTGTCTGCAGCCCTCAAATATTTGGGGCTCTATTGGGTGTTGGGGCATTTGGGACAGGGAGAGCTGTCCCAGGAGAATTGTGCTGATGAACTGAAAAGCAGGAGCTGATCCCTCTTTTGAGCTCAATGGAACAAAATCTGTGTTTGTTGTGGTGCACAGCTGTGGTTGTGTCTCCCTCTAAAACTAGGGAATTTCTTCTGTGAGCTCTGACGGTGAAGAATAAATTCTACCTCCTCTGTCCTCTTTCCCTATAATGGCTCCCTGGACCCCATTAATTAAATGAAGAATTTTTTTTGAAGAAATTCTAAACACTTAGCTACAAATCAGCTAGAATAACTCTGACAGAACCTGGCTATGAAAGTGACACTGAGCTGAGAACCCAAAAATCCACTAGAAAAAAGAAACAGGCTTCCCAGATCTCATAATTTCTAAATAAATTCTCTGTTAGCAGCAGCATTGCAGCATTTCCCTGCTGTAGTTAACTTGAAATATTTTATCCTCCCTTCCTTACAGATCTCCTGACTGCTTTGAAAATGAGACCTTGTGTTTTTCCCTTCAGCATCCACCTCATCCTCTGGTTGTGTTCACAGACCTTAGGATGCAATGCATAGCAAGGAGGAAAAGCAGAGTTAATTTGCTGGTATCTGTTCTGAACATGAATGCTGTTAATTGTCAAGCTTGTCCTCTCCTGACTGCAAAAATAAGCTGGTTGAAAATAATCCGCTGTGTGCTTCTGTATTTTGCTGACAACCTGCCAGCTACCAACTAGGGGTGTGATAAATGCCCAAGTGACTAAAATTTCCAACCAGCTTTCCACTCTCCTGCTTTCTAAGCTGTGCTTTTAGTGTCAGGTTTGTCACCCATGTGCCTGCTGCCCCCTGCACATAAAAAAAATACAGCTATATCTCCAAATCAGCTGAAATTTCAGACTTTGGTAGCCCTGAACCTGGGTCTACTGATAAATGATGATGCCAACAGCTTCTTGTCGAGCCGTGTCTTAGCAAAATTCTCCTGAGCGAGGCTGTGCTGCTACTGAGCCAACTACAAGCAGGTTTACATTTTGGGGGACTGTGGGGAGGGATGGTGTGTGTGTTTAAAGCTGCTAGACTTGAAAAATCATGCTAAAACACCATGTTCATTGCCTGGCTGGAATTATGCAGGGCAGGACTTCTGCCCACCTTGTACAGCCAGAGAAGGACTTGGGCTTGGCAGTGCAGGACGTGGCAGTGCCCTGAAGAGCCCCAGGTTTTATAACTCCAGCTCTGACCTTCTTTTAAGGTGTAATAAACCTCAGAACCTGACTTCGTGGGGATGGGGGCAGATCTGCTGGGTGCATAAGCTGATGCTGGCTGTAAATATTCCCTCTCTGTTGTGTTGCTGCCACGAGCACACCATGCTGTCAGAGCTTTGCCTGAAGAGCACAGTTGGTGCTTTTGCTCCCCCACAGGCTTTAAAATGATTGACCACTTACTGTCTGGGAAGTGAGTAGCCTTGTCTCCTGTCTCTTTGGGAAGGGATGGACAAATATCGAGGCTGTGCACTTAATAACTTGTGTCATTTTCCCTGGAGATCCATAAGCAATATATTTCTTGACTCCGAGGTAACTCTTCAAATGAAACTTTGATTGCCCTGAGAAATACCTGCACAAAAACCAGAGCAAGGATCTACTCACCTTAACCCAGAGCTCTTGTTTGAAGCTGAGATATAAAATACAGATGGGAATCTGATGTTTCTTTGAACCCAGACGCAGCTGAAATTAAAGATGTAATTCATAAAAGCTGAAAACATCTTGACTGTCAGTTTGAGCTCAGTAGTTTTCTACCTGCTAAAGCAGAGAAAGCAAGTGAGGGCAGCACAGGGAGATAATGTGGAAATTTTTTTTAAAAAATATCATTTTTTAATTGTTTATTTCTTGTTAAAGTGAAGGTTTTAGTAGAATTTAGTTGTGCTCAGAGAAAATAGTGAGAAGAATATAGCTGTGATGGCTCAAAATAATGAAATGAAGGATAATAGGGCAAAGGGAAAAGCTAATTATGAACATTTCAAAGGAAAGGCATGAACTGGGTCAGTTCTCTGCCCTCTGAGGTTTTTCTAATCCTGCTTGCTTTAATACCTCATGCAGTTTGCTGTAAAATGTTCACAGTAATGGGAACTCCAATGTTCCATAAACAAGGAGACCTCCCCATGCTGACCTCTGGCCCAATCCTCAGACTAACATGTCACCACCTTTATTTCATCCTTGTGCTCTCATTTCTTCACCCCCTGCAATGCTGGGACACATTCTATCTCTTTTTAAACCAAGAAATTTATCCTTAAAGAAAAGACCTACAGCCTTAATAGATGAGTTTTCTATACAATCTTGGAAGTGGATCCATGGCAGAATGGGACACGCTTCTCTCAATTCACATTAAGGTTTGATGGAAATGCCAAGCTCCTGATCTATGTAATAAACCCACTATTGGGCATTTTACAGAATTTTATTTTGAACCAGGGCAAGGGCCATCGTTATTTCTGGATATTTCTCCTTGTGTGGATTTCAGGGCAGGTCAGCCCACCCTTTTGAGTATCAGCATGGTACAGAGCAGCAGTTGATCACAGGGTAATATAAATAACAGGACAGGCTCATGGAGTAACATGAGGAATAAAGCTGCCATAAGGACTCAAAGATGAACAAAACTAAGAATGAAATCCATGCCATGGGAGCAAGATGTCACAGCTGGAGAACATCAGGGCTCCCAATTCCCAATAATGGTACTGCATTAGACACATGGGTGAATGCATTTTCCTTTTTAATGGAAAGAAAAACCAGATTAACAGACCAGAAGGGAACTGTGGTGTGGACTGGTTAGATCTCTGACAAACAGCACAAGAGCTTTTTTTTTTTTTTTTTTTTCCTTAGTGATTTGAGCATTTGATGTGGTATTTCTGAAAGCACATTGGGACCTTTGTCTGAATCACTGCGTAGAGAAAGAGGTCCAGAAGGCAAAAGGACATGACTGAGGTCACACAAAGCCTGGCTTTAAAGGAAAGAAAAGCTTCCTGCTTTCCAGGCTTATTCCATCTGGATGACTGAGGAGGGCTGAAGAATTCTCCTAGAGCCCTTGCTACCATTCACCACCTGCCTTTAAAAAAGGAATTTTTTTCCTTGCAGTGTTGTGGTTGTTTACACGGTGAAATGTTGTTTGGTTTTGTTCTTGCTGTTTTGGGATTTTTTTTTGGCGCTTGTTAGTGAAAGGAGGTTCTACACAAGTTTATTTCTGTGTGGAAATGGGGCAGGGTGACTCAATGGGTTAATCTCGACTTTATTCCACTGTAACTGCTTTTCTAATTGAAAGTGCTGGCTGGCAGTTTGCATTATCAGAACAGTGGGAGCTGGGCTGTGCTGAGAGCTTGCAGGCAGGATTTCTCCCATGCTCTGGGAGCCACCATGCAAAAGCCACTGGAAATTCTATTGTGGCCTTGCAGGTGGATGGAAATGTTCAGCCATTTCCCAGCCAGTGTGAGCAAACTGATAGCAATTCCCAGGAGTTGGGTCCTAATTACATTTCTCTGCTCAGGGATCATTTGAACCTTTAATGAGATGTTGGTAAGAAGAGAGGGAGAGGTGGTTTTTCATTACAGCTGAAGAGAGGGGAAGGCTTTGCTGCCAGGGAGTGTGGGCTCCTTCCAGTGCCACACTGAAGTAGATGTCTCTTCCACTCACCACAGAAACAGTAGCTCCTTCCTTTTGGTTGAGGGACTGGGCAGGTTTGGCTCATTTAGTGGTTCATTTTCTCCCCATGTTGCTTTCTGCTAGCAGGCTTCTGTTTTGCTGAGATAGATTTGACGTATCACCCCCAATTCTAAAATTTGGTGGCATTTCTTTCACTTTTTGGTGGACAGGATGGAGGGGGGGGAAAGATATTTTTTTGACCAGTATTTCCAGTTTGGCAATGTCAGAGGTGGATCCACTGGTGTACAGACAGTGGTAAGCCAGAAAGGATTGTTTTCTATTTTCCCTTCTGGCCACAGTTTCTGGCTGATGGCCCCAGATCAGACAATTGATATTCAGACATTAATTTGCAGGGACAGAGCTGAGGGCTGCCACAGCAATTTCACCAGGACTCAGAGGCTGCTACCCCAGTTTTTTTAGCCACTACCCCTTGATATTGAAGACTTTTCATGGAATTGCTGGTGCAAAATCATGGAATGGATTTTTGGAGTCCACCATGTCCCTATAAACTTCTGAATCATATGGCCTGGGAACTGAGCCAGTATCAAACAGTCTAAATCAACCAGACAGAGAAAAATGCTTGAATAAACTGTTACAGGAATGACAGGGGGAGTTCTGGGATGTCCCTGACAAAACAGCTTAAAAAGTCTATAGTGGTTTTATTGAAGTCCCTTCAGCTTGAAGAATAACAAATTGTAAGACCTAGCTCACTGTCCTTTTAAGTTCTGGTGTAGTTGGAAGCCTTTTGATGCTCACTTTGTTTTCTGATTACTTAAAAAACCTAATTCAGTTCTATTGCTGCTATCAGCATTTTGAGACTTTGACCATCTAAGACTTGTCAATATTGTTCTTGCCATTCTGCACTAATTTATTGTAGTTTACCTTTTGCTAACTGTGGGTTTTGCAGATAGAAGGTTTTGTAGCTTCCATGAGCAAATGCTGACCACAGCATATGAGCAGAAATAAACTCAGCTGTGAACAGGAAAAAAGTAATTTGAGGATTTCTTTTGTATCCCGTCTTTTGTGATGTTAAATAAGTGGCTGAGGACCAATGTGAGAATCCTGTGGATAGTGCAGGCTGCTCCTAAAATGAGGAGTCACAACGTTCTTACAGTATTATGAAAAGGTCTACCAAGAATATAACTGAATTTTTCACGAGGGGCCAATATGAAAGTTACTGCATCTGCTTTCTCTTTGAGGTGTTTATAGTTTAAATGTCTTAGCTGTGTGGTGCCACCATAGGAATGAAGACACTAAATCCTCAGCAGGCCCCTGAGAACCCTCTGTACAATATCACTCTGTTTGTCCAGACTTTGGCACCAGAAAATGTTTTACTGTACTACTGGTTAGCAGTGAGGATGGTGTAGTTTAAGCTGATCATCTTCCACTGCTCTCTTTGTTCTAATCTTTACCTTCTTTCATAAGCTTCCCACCTGAGCAGCTTTTTAAATAACCTCAGCAGGCTTGAGAAGAGAATTTCATAAGTAACTGCTCTCTGAATGGATACTAAAAGGAGTGGCAGGGATGTTTTCTTCAGGGTCCCTTGTGCAATGATTGTGGGTGTTGGAGGAATCTGCTGAGAAAGGGATCACACAGGCTTCATATTCTGTCAACAGCATCTTCTGTGGTTGCTGCTAGAGAAGTGAGATTACACTACATGAACCACTGATATAACAGGGACTTCTCAGGCCCTTCAAGCAGTCCTATCTGTCCTTTTCTGAGTATAAATTGGAGTCCTGGAAAGCAATCGTTACTCTAAAAAGGCTGGATGTGTCCTGTGTGGATATCTGGCTCACACAACTGAATTTCCAACTGAGACCCTGGCAGAGCTTGCAGCCAGGTGCAATACTAGCTGAGCTAAAATAAAGCCTCTCAAATCAATCCAGCTGGCATCCTGCTGAGTGTCTCACCTTTTGGCATCATCTTCTCATTTACTCATGCTCCTTATTGTGATAGAGCTCTTGCTGTTGCCACAGTTCTTTTAGCTATGATAATTCACACTGATGCCTGGCTCCCAAATGGTTAAATGCATTTGGCTTTGCTGTCCTGCTCAGTCCCTGTAGATTGTGTTGGAAGAATTGAATGAAATTGATAGAGCTAGCATTACAGTGAGCAAAACCCCCTGAAGAAAGAGTAGATGGGTGGATAGAGAGAATGACCCCAAAGAAAACAGCTGTCAAGGGCAGCTATTGGTTTATCTTTCATTGAAAGAGAGACGTAATGAATTCTAAATTAAGAGAAACTAGAAGCAAGGCTGTTTATCAGCTCTCTGCTGCAGCATAAACAGGCACTTTAGAGGTATCGACTGCAGCCTCACTTAATGTACGAGTAGGTGCATTTCCTCAGTGCCTGGGAACACCACGAACCTCAGGCTGGACTGAAGCTCCGATATTTAGAACATGCCAGGTCAGGACAGGAACTGTTTTGCACCTCGGTCTCCTTTCAGAGGGTCTTTGAACACTTTTTTTTTTTTTTTCTGTTTGTCACCTAAAAGAGCAGCATGAGCACATGCAGCCCAAATGGCCTTTTGCTTGAGGAAGACAAAAGGTAGAAATGCTGGTGAAACCCCCAGGGACAGCACTTTGTAAGGGTCTCCTTGAAATTACTGGAGGTTCTGAGAGCAAAACAGCTCCTCAGTAATTCTGCTCTGAGAGATTTCAAAGAAAATGTTATCCCACCTTCTTATCTCTTCCCATTGTGAGAATAATTGCCTCTTTGTAACCCCACTGTGCAGATCCTGGCTGAGTATTTATCAACTGACCATTCGAGGGTGGCAAGCAATCTGACAACTGACTCCAAATAATGTAATAAGGCTGACTGATGAGTTGTCCTTGCCATTCTTGACTGGTTTTTTTTCTCCACAGCCTCTCTGAGATACAGAATAGGAAAGTTGTGTCTGCCGAAAGGTGGGTTTGTGCCATGAGGATAGATTCCCTTAGACTCCTAATTCAAAGGAATTCTTGATGCTGGAAAACATCATCACCCGACAGGTTCCTCAGTTATTTACAGAAACGTATATTTCACAGAACATATTTCAGATATTGTCCACAAAAATCCTGTATGAAGCTTGCCTTTGAAAGAAACTCATATTCTCAGCAACCAGTTCACAGCAGACTGACTTGTGTTTGTGAACAGTGTTTCCAGTAGCAAACTTTTAAGAGCTGAGATAATATATCCAATAAACTTGTTTGATATTTCAAAGTGTAGCTCATCAGAACCAGTGAGCATTTAGTAAATGCTTAGCATTTGCTTAGGTTTGATGGAAATTTTGATTCTGCCATGTCTCAAGCTCTGGTGTTTGGTTTTTTGTGTCTTATGTTTGGAGAGATGGCAGCAAGAGTTTTCTGCAGCCCACCCAATAACCTGCTGACGCTCTGGATTTTCCGTATCTTCGTTATTGAGCTGTAGGTCTTTGAGGGGATTGAGTAAAAATGGTTGAGCCACAGAGCCCAAGGTGATGGAATGGCTCCTCCATCCCTTCATCAGCACCACTTCCCTCTAGCTGAAGTGTTGAAGATGAATTTGTCTCAATGTGTCAGCTTAGTAAAGTCAAAATCCAGATGCCAGGGATGAATATGGCTCATTACATTATCTCCTTGTGAAAACAATCCTCACCATCCTCTGCGGTGCTTTGACTCTTGTCCTCACTTGGCCACATGCTCTTTTGTCATTTTTGCACATTTTCATGTCTTTAATTAAAAAGAAAAGGCCTTCCCTGTGGAAGATTAATTAGGATAAGTGTGCCACCATTAATATCTGCCATGTTTGGAAAGAGATGATTCACCCTGTGATTAAAGCCAAACGGAATCTGGAATCTGAGGAGTAATTAGCCCTCAGCGGCTCGTAAGTCTGAAGGAAGCACTATTTATCAGTGGCTGTGCTAATGCAATTACTTCTCCACTGCAGCCTCCTGGACTGATAAATCATGGCCTGAGCATTGGGAGAAGCTATCAATTCAGGATTATGCTTCTCTGAGTCTACAAAGAGAAAAAAAGGAGGAAAGGATGGGGACAAGCAGCTTCTCAACAGTCGTGATTGCATCAAAATTTTGGAGGCCAAAGCAACCTGAGGGTCATTCCTAAATCCATTTCCTGATGTACAAAGCTGTGGAACTTTGCAAAAATCATTGCAATGGGTTGAGATTATGATTTTTTTTGGGGGGGGAAGGGAGAGAACTGAATCCAAGGAAAGCTCATGTTAAAACTGTGAAATCTGGACAGAACAGTCTATTTCTCCTGAAGCTGAACTTGTGATCCATCTTTCCTTAGAATATTTTTGCATGTTTTTCCTGTGATGGATTTGCTTAGAAGTGGATGATGGGCAATGAGTGTTAAGATGCTGCTCCTGTTTTCTCTGCTTGTGGGGTTTTTTGGGGGAGGGTTTTTTTTATTTTGCAAACATCTGGAGTACCTTTCCTGTGGGATTTAAAAGACTATGAATACATTAATCAACAGCAACAAAAATATTCTCTTCTTTCATATGTATGTCCACTCAATCTCTGAGCTGAGACAGAAAGTGATAAAATGTTATCTGGGCCCCTTTGAGGAGCCAGGTGCATCCTTGATGCGCTCCTTGCTTGGAGAGTCCCTTTCCATGAAGGATTTGACCTTGAGACTTCCAATTCCCACTCCCTAACAAAAAGCTCATAAAATGGTTTGTCTTGCAGAGTGGGTAACCCCTGTCTCTTCATCCTGGTGTTTCATAGGTGCCATTTTCCAAATCTGAATCACACAGCATTTCACCACATGGAACGCTCAGAGAACCTGGGCCATTCCTGGAGTCTTTCCAATTAATTCCACGAAACTGCCATGTGCCTTTCATTTACATTGCATTTCTCAATCCCTTCCATTTCCTGTAATTCCTGAGATGGAACCAACCTGCCAATAAAATATCTGGAGGTTATGGATGAGAATATAATGTGCTAGGAACTGATTGCTGGCCTGGACCATGGGGAAATAGCTTGGTCCTTTGCATTATATAGAAATGCTCTGGATTTAAACTTGACTTCTTCTCTCTGACTTGTGCCCAAATAAACAAGTGCAGCTGGGAGAAGCCTGGTGGGGCTCAGACTAGATGGAATCTTCCTTCTCACAGCTGCAATCTGCTGATAGACTTGTTCTGGGATCGTTCTGTCTTCTCTGACACAGAGGAATTTCGGCCAGGACCAAACTGTTTCTTGCACTGGTTGAAACTGTGACCCTGGTTTAGGTGTGCAGGAGAAGCCTTGTTGGAGCTGAAGTCTGTGTAGGCTGGAAGATGTGTCCAGTGGCTTTTTTTGATCACTTATGTAAGGACTTTCCATAGTATTTCAGATCTGCTGCTTGGAGCAGAGAAGGAAATAGGGTTAATTGTGGAGCAGCAGTGCAAGGATGGAGCTTGTCCTTCAAATCCCAGGCAGGTCTTCCTTCAGGAGCATGGAAAAACGAAAAATGTTTGGGATGCTCTTGTAGTAGGTGTTAATTATGTTGGTTTTTTTTTTTTAAGCATACGGGCAAACAAAGTCAGATTGAGATTTCTTGAAGGAAAAGATAACACATAAAATTACATTAGCAGCTGCTGTGTTGTATTTGTTGACATGTTGGCTGAGTATAGTACATGTCACAGTGAAACAGCTCCAGCATCTGTGAAAACTCTGGGTTTTTTAGGAGCTAAAGGAAATCTGATGTCCCCTTTGTTCCTCTTATAGAAAAGATCTGGCATGAGATAAACATTTTTCTGAGATGATTTTCTTTAACAAGTGTGTCCTTGACCTAGCTAGTGAATTATAGATACTGTTTGTCTTGTATCAAAACTTTGATTCTTTTTGGTAGTTTTGAGCACTGAAGAGTGGTTTTCCTTTCTAGGTCCTGTTCTCTCATGTCAAATTTTTGGGCTGGTATGTTGTTCCACAGGCAGCTTGTTGGGTATAATGTTGGCCCACAGACCTTTATAAAGATCAAAGGGATTAAGCTCAAAATTGAGGGAAAATATAGAGAAAAGATAAGGACTGCTTTTTTTAAAAAAAAAATTAGCATTTAGACAAGTGGCTCTGCCTTAGTGCCATGATAGTGAACAGTTAAAATATTTTGGCACTTTAACTGGAACTTGGAGCCATGTGGTAAAATAAGGCATGGGCTCATCTAGTGGATCTGGTAATACTAAACTTCTGTGTACCTATTTTTATATGCATTACCTACAAGAACACTCAGCTTGGGTGAAGAAAGGTGGTATTAAGAATCTCCAGTACCTGTTGATACTGTGTGATATAAAATTAACTCCAGAAATGAAATGCAGGCCAAGAAGTGACAGGTTGAAACGACCCATTGCCTTTCCTGTTCTGCACTTCCTCAGATAAGGTCAAGTACATCAATTTTCTAGTGGGTCTCCCATCAATATGGGAGCTATTGGGTTACCAAGGAGGTGGATTTCAAGAGACTTCTGGAAAGTGACTGCTTGGCTGGTTCTAGTTACCACAAAGTCAAGTTTGTGAAAAGGTTGCAGTGGGGCAAAAAGTAGCCAAGACAAGTGAAAGGTGATTAAATTTAAAGCAAAAAGTATTTTTTTTTCCCACTTGTGAGAACAAGGAGCTTTTGGTTCCTGATGCTTCTGTTAGGGGCTCAGTGGGCCAAAGGAAGAGATTTGCAAGGAGAAGTTGGCAGGATTGTTCCCTGTTAAGGGTTCTTGTTGCATAAATCCAAAGTCTGCACTGCGTCCCAAGCGTTTCTTTTCCCTGGCTATAGGAGCAGTGGATAGAGAGAGGTGCTGGGGATGGAAAGGAAAGTACTCCACCCAGCCCTTGAGATGAACTGCTAGTTGCTTATTTATAGTCTGTGGTTTGAGCTGGTGTTAAAGCTCTTGCTGACTTTGCAGTGGTAAATAATTCTGAAGAGTTGGATTGTCGATACCTCATAAAGCTGGGGATGGTTCAGTAATGCACAATGGGAAGTGAGGTGAGACTGGCTTTAGATGTAATTCAAACACTCAAACTTCTTTTGTAAAAGCTGATTTTTTTTTCTTGTTCTCCCTGAACATCCTTTGTTATTTGGGATGGCTGAATGGGTTGAAATAGAGACATCGAATGTCTCACTCCTTCTTGATTCCCAGCTGAAAAAGTTTCTTAAGAAGAAATCAGCTCCCATTTTAACTGGAGTCAGTTCTTTCCCATAGATTTGGTTACATCCTCAAAGACTCCAACCCAAAGTGTGTTTTGAAGAGGTGCTGAAGCAAAAGTCTGTTCCTGAGAGCAGTTTAGACATGTGGCTGCAGAAACTCTGTTGATAACATTCAGGTTCCTCAGTAATGGGCTGCTTCTGCTGGCCTTGGAGTCAATGACCTCACCTGTTCCCATTCCCAACACAGTAATCCCAGAATATCCACATCACCCCTGCCTGGAATAAGCATTTAAAGGATATTCTAGGTATTGAGTTGTTTAATTCTTTACTACTAGTGATTAATTGTAGTTCTTTCAGGAAGTATGAATTAGGGCTTTTTGCTCACTTCTGGTTTTGTTCTTGAGGTCTTTGAAAACCTCAGTCAGAGTGTCGATTTTTTTTTTTCCCTTCTCTTTGTTTTTTAATGCCTCGAATATGTTTTTTTAATGCCTATTCTGTTAAATTCTGGCTGTGGTTGGACTTGGAAGTATTAAAACAGCTTTTAACAGAACTACCTGAGAAATCTGAAAAAGCTGGAGAGAGAGCTTCCTCCTAGGAGATTTAAAGCCTTTTCCTGGAGCTGCAGGAAAGGTTTCATCAGAGTAGAAAGTTCCTTTTGCTTTCCTCTGTATCAGCCTGGAGTTTATCCACCTCCTAGCATCTTTTTTCTGTGTTATGTTTTCTTCACACCCGCAAAACCGATCAAAATTCACCACTATTTTTCTAAACTTGCTTGTTTTCCTGGTTTCTTCACAGGAACTTGAGATATTAACTATCTGGTTTCTTAAAGTCCCATGCCAAAAGCCCGATGTGTGCAAATGTTGGTGTGCAGTTTGGAAATAATCTGTGGAGCTGCTGGCTACAGGCAACTGCCACGTGTATGTCCAGTGTGCAATTAATTTTTTGAGGGCTGCTGAGTTGCACAAGTGTAAAGAGGGGAAAACCCCTCTCAGAACTGGTCCTGTGTTCTTACAACTGGCTGACAATGGTTCTGTCACCCTGAGGTATCCTGAAGAGCTGCTGTTTCCTTCCCTCCTTGTATCCCTGCAGCACATTGTACAGTAATTTCTCCTTGGAAATGACTTTGGATGGGAATGTGGTGTGTTGGTTGGGTGTCAGTGACATCAGTCTCATGCCAGCAGCCCCTGTGAGCAGAGAGACTGGGTAGTTGGCTAGAGTGGAAATTTTATTTCATGTTCTCTGCCATGAAGTTACTTCTGGGCTTCCCAGGGGCCTGCTGCAGTTTGTACCCATTGGCCCTCCCCTTCTTTACTCTGTCCTATTTGGGGTTTCATTCTTTGATGCTAACACTTCAAAATGCTGAATTAAATGTATTGCATAAGGAAATGTTGTGCAGGAGCTTCAAGCCATGCAGAAGGTGAATTGTGTTGCTCAGCACCTAATGTCCAAAGAGCTGGTGGCAGCTGCAGGCAGGAGTGAGCTCCTTGGACCTCTCTGAAATGTGTGGTGTCATCCTGGCTTTACAAGCAGCTGGAGAGGCACAGCAAGATGTAACTGAAGTGCCAGGCAGCAGAGCCCCATGCTCCTTTCCTTCCCTCCTTTCTCTGGGCACCCTCAGCTCAGTAGGACCTTTCAGCACCCAGCAGCCACCCTGGGAGGCTGCTGCAGGGATGGATTGTGTGCAGAGCTCAGCCTGACAAGAGCCCCAGGAGGATCCTGTGCTCGCTCGTTAGCAGCAGACACCCGTGATGGTGCCTGGCTCCCGTTCAGGAGGCAGCCAGCCATCCCCACTCAGCAGCTCTGCAAGCACAGCCAGCCCTGCAGATGCCTTCCAGCAGCATCCAACGTGCCACAGAGGGGCTCCCGGTCCAAAAGCCCTTTGCTGTTTTCTCCCGGAGCAGATCTGGTTGCCTCCATTGTCAGCCCTGCATGAATAGATTGGCAGCTGCTCTTTCAGCTGGAGGGAACAAGGCAGGCAGTTCAGGAGGAATGTGAGCTGAGTGGGCTAGAAAGCTCGGACCTGAAGCATCACTGTAAATGTCAGAATTCCCTACTGGTTAAATGACAGGCCTGGGTAGCATTTCACTGCTGGGTCTGTTTAATCTTTTTCCTGTGCCATTGGAAAACGGAGAACTGTGAATTTCCTGCTCAGTACTTCATTCTTTGTGCAGATGGAATCAGAAGAATATCTTTTAGGACCTAATATTGCCCATCATTGTTTTTAAATTTGGTGTACTTGCAGGTGTAACAAGCCTGGAGGGGATGGATGATGTTTTTACCATCTGTGCTACTCCAATGTTTCTGCAGCCAGTGGAATTAATTATTTTTCATTATTATTACACTTAGTGATAAATGTTCTGCATTAGTGAGGAATGGAGGAGGAGTTAACATTGCTGGCTTGCTCATTACTCAGAGTTGAATGTATCTGTTCCTGTTCTTATCAGAGAGGATCTGTGGTGACCTCTGACCCTTCAGCATTTATTTCTTCCCATGAAGGAAGTGGTGGAGGGATTATGCCCCTGTATTTTTTTGGGCATCATCATAGGATTTTCCAGGTCCACACTGGAGCTTGAGGTGTAGACTGAGGGTGAGAAGGCGAGAGGCAATGCACACCATTATTTTCCTGGCTGGAGGAAGCTGCCTCAGCTGTTGTTGCAGGATTTTGGCCACTTCTCTCCCATCCTTGGCTGGCCAACATAAGGTTGTCCCAAAAAGTGCACACTGAGCACTTGGGAGGTGTGGGCAAAGGGATTTATCAGAATGAATCCGCTGGGAAATGATAAGAACACCAGTGATGTCAGGGCTATCTGCTTCTCCCTCTTCCATTTTTATCCTATATTTGTTTTATATGCTACCTATGTATATCTTTGTATGCCATTTCTTGTTACCCTCCTAAATGAACCTTTTTAACAGAAACCTCTTAACACCGTATGTGCTGGTGATGAACTCCTTCCTCACCACCCATTTGCACTAAAGGCTATTAAGGTAATTACACTTGCTCTGGGAGACAAATCGTTTCAAGAATCCGTCCTGCAGCTGCAGAGAAGTGAAATTCTGTTGTGCCAGCGATGCCAAAGTATCTGCTGACATTTGTGTCCGACACGGCGGGGGGAAAAAAATTTTGACCTTAGACTGTGTGAATCAAAGTGAGCATTGATGGCTCTGATCTTCTTGCCCCACGTTGTCTCCTGGCTCATGGATTTTTGTTAGTAATTCCAGCTTGCTCTGGTGCCTTTGCCTGAGGCTTGGGATATGAAAGCTTTCTCTCTCTGCATGGCTCCAGTAGAAACAGGAGTTTATTAATTTCCACACCTCACTGGAAAATAACAGAGATGAGGCATCTTGAGGAGTTTACATTTAAATGTTTGGCTGCTTTTAGTCTGGCTGGGAGACTGAGAGCTAAAATCACAAGTGGAAATAATGCAGGTTAGGGGAATTTTGGAACTTGGAAAACTGCTCTTGTTGACTGTTTGCCAACCCTCCCCTACACAGGTACATAATGAAAATGCCTGTAGCATCTCTGCTCAAGGATCTGTAGATAGCAGAGAAGAGATAGATAAGCACTTACATTAGCCTAAAATATGTGGGTTTATTATGCTATGAGACTATAGTCAATGATCTAAATAATATTTATGACAGCATTTGGAACTGTTTGTAAGTCCTTCTTTATCTGCTTAGTGATTTTTCCCTTGTGTTATATTTTATGGCACGACTCAAGGGTTAAATACAGTCACCAAAGTGGTACCAATGGGAGTGGATACTCTTAAATTTATGTCCCTCGTTGCATCAACAGACTGTGTTTCAGATAAGATACTTTGATTACAATTGTTTTCTTTTTTTCCCAGTTTGCTTGGATTGCAAATTCTGTGCATCAGGAGAAGTCAATTTTTCCCCCTGTATCTGTGTTACAGCATGTAAATTCCTCATTTGAGCTGTGCTGCTTGGCTTTCTCATGATACAGGGAAGAAGCATTGAGAATTTAACTAAGTTTTCTGTCCCTGGGAATTTGAAGATGGTTCAATTACAGGTCAAAAGCAATTCTGTGCAAACTTCTAATTTGAAAAATGTTACAAGAAGGAAATATACATCATTAACTCATTTCTGTTACGGGGATAACTATTTTTCCTCTTCATCTTTCTTTCAGCAGTAGTTTGGGGAGCCTGTCCATATAATTAATGATATCTGATTTATGTTAATCACTTATGATGTCTTTCTTGCTATGAAAAATGACTGTATTAAGCACACATGTACCTACCTTTCATATAAAACCTCTGAAAGACGCTCACTAGAGTAAGACAAAAGAGTGCTGCACTTTAATGCCTGTGCTTGACAAACAGCAGATATGCTCAGGAAGGAGCTGGAAATTGAAAAGTCAGTTCCTCCAGCCTCTGGGGATGAGAGGATGGGAAGAATGGAACATAGCAGGGGCAAGACAAAGAGCGGTTACAAAGAAGGCTAAAAGGGAATTTCTCCTGTCCTTGCCTGTTAATGGGCACTCTGGCCACTGGCCTCTGTAGGATGTCCAGGGACTGCAGTAAATGGATCTTCTCATTGTTTGTAACAATGTGGTTTGTTGGGTAGGTTTGGAGCAGGCCAGGAAGGAGGTAAGGATTTAGTGACTCTGAGCTCTTTCACTGCCCATGCTGAGCATTTCCTGGAGGCTGCCAGCCCAGAATATTTCAATGGAGCTAAATACATTTCAATTACTGCTATTTTTAATTAAAAATAGATGTCACAACTCATTTGACACTTTGCTCTGACTTGTGCCTTGTTTAATCTACAATTATATAGAAAAGTGCTTAAGACAGGCTACTGAGATGGGGAGTCTTTGCAAATTGCAGTATGAATCTAATTTCAAATGACACTTTGGCAACCCCAGTAAGTTCTTTTTTTTTTAATTCTGCTTCATTTTCCACCCACATAGAAGGGCTCAGGCTCCCAACACAAAGCAGAGACAATGCCATGCCATGGATTGAAACCATGGGATGGGTGCTTTGGTGAGCTAGGGCTGGGTGCAGGGAGCTCCACTCACTGCCCTGTGCTGGCAGGTGCTACCTGTGTGTATGAGGAAAACTTGTCATTCATACACGGCTGCAGCTTCTGTGTTGGGGTGGTTGAGGTGACATAATGTGAAATAAAGAGAAAAGGAGAAACCGTCTTGAACCTGAGCTCATTTTCAACAGCTCTGTCTTATCAGCTGGATTCTTCTTGAGTGAAGGCTTTGTTAAGCTTTGCCTTGGTGTTACTTAAAATTTCTGTGCTATTTAACATGAGTAAGGTGCTTATTAAGAATCTCAGCTAAAATGTAGCATCTGTGGGGCTTTTTTTTGTTTGTGTTTTTTTTTTGTTGTTTTTGTTTTTTGTTTTTGTTTTTTTTTTTTTTTTTGGTGGGATTCATATTTCTCACTCAGTTTTTCATCTTATGATATGAAGGGGTGAACTGTTTTGCTGAAGGTCACACAGTGAGTGGCTGTACCAGGAGGAGTATCTTGCATAGTTTTTTATTTCTCTAAGTGTCTATTATAACAATGCTATTGTGCCACCACTAAGGCACAATAGTGTCAGCAACAGGTTTAAAGAAGTAGGGTAGGAGTAGAAATGGCCTTTCAGATGTGGCTTGTTTTATATTAAAAAGAAAAAAAAAAAGTTTGTTGTTTCATTGGAAGTAAATGCTTCTTACAACAGGGAAAATAAAATTAAATAAGGGATGGTTGGATCAGTCTTTGGCTGATGAGCTGCCAGCAGTGGGCTCATTCATCTCCCCTCACTGCCCCTTTCTCCCACCTTGGTGTCCCCTGCTCCCCAGGCTGTGACACATCACAGAGCTAGCCTCATCTTTGGCCAGGTCTGGTCTTCTGGAAGCTTCTTCCAGGCTGCTGGGCAGACTTTGCAGTGATCAGTCCTCTTGTGTTTTTGCAGCCTATGTGGAGTGGTGGAGAATTTGGCCAGCTGACCAAAGCCTACACAATACACCTCAAACTTTCAGCTATGGTCCCGCACCTCCCTTTTGGCAGGACTTTTTATAAGCCTTTTGCATTCCTACAGCCTTGTTCCTCCTGCAAACCTCCTTCCCCCACTAACACCTTGGGCTGGCTGGGATCCTGGAGTTTCTCCTTTCCAAATGAAGGGTCTGGCAGGAGAGGGATTGTCCCCCAGAGTCAGGTGGTGGTGGTTTCAGCCATTAGGAGAGCCCTAAATTAAGAAATTTTGCTTGGAGTTAAGGGCAGGATTTCATAATTTTCTGCTTTTATTAGTTTGTTTGTACTTCCTTAGCCCCTGGATTATAGATTTTAAACCACAGACCTTGCTGCAATCCATCTCTGTTCTTTCTTAACTGTGCTGTTTGGCTCAGTCTGATCCCACTAGACATTCAGCAGAATGTCTAAAAAGCTGCAAAAACTAGGGAAAAAAAAAAAAAAACCTGCACAGAGGAAAAAGAGGGAAGAAAACCTTCTTTTCCCCCTTTCACCTTCCAGAAACTTTGGCTTAGCCATGCATGGCCCAGAAGTGAGGACTGTCCAAGACAAACGGGCTGCATTATCACACCAGACTCCCCTGGCAAGGAATGAGCTTTGACAGCCTAAAAACATATTTTTTTTTTCTGCAGATGGGGGAACAAATAGTTGCAAAGCAAACACTGAGCGTGTTTGCAGGTGCTGGGCTCCATTGTGTTTGCCAACCAGATGTTCTGTGCTGGGACGCTGCCCTGGCCTTTTCTGGGATGAAATGTCACTCTGGATGAAATAGAGCAAAAACTCTGCACAGTCTCTCAGAACGAGCTGAGCTTTTAATTTGTCAGCTATTAATATAACTGTGTCTTTGTATTGCACAGGGCACCCGGCAAAATAAACATGTAAAATTTGACCTTCAGAAAATTAACTGCCGTTGGACCATGGAAATCTGCCTTGCTGCAGCAAGCTTGTGGTGTGCTTAGGTACTATGGCAGAGCTTTAAAATCCCTCTGCCATAGGTCACTGGACTGGAATGATTTCAGGGGTTTTTCTCTGCATCAAGTACCTTGACCTGCTGTAGCTGGGGGCTACCACGCGCATCTCATGGTGTTCTAGGGAAAGGTGACAAAATCTGGACTTCCATAAGGCAAATACTAAGGATGTCTGTGAGTAACTCTCCTAGAGTTGTGTTTTTTCTATTGCTCCTGCAACAGGTTGGATTTGGGAGAAAATATTCCAAAATGTTAGGATAGTGGTGCTAGGTCTTGTAGCCAGTGATCCAAGAGGGAATTATTTGACAAACAGCAGGATTTGAGCAGCTAATCTTTGCTAGCACAGAACTTTTTCTATAAAGGTAGGTCCTTTTTGTGCTGGAATGACTGAACACAGCTATTAACTGCTGCTTTGGATCAGGGAATCCATTGGTGCTTCCACCCTTGCTTGAGTGATGTCCTACATGTGTTCCTTTCCCTCTCTAGCTTTGTTCTTACTGGAGAACAGCAGCAACATTTGTGATGGAAATGAAGCAGATCATATTTAGCCTTTACCAAAAGGGCTCTAAGGAAGGGGTTGGGATATTGACTCTCAGGCTGTTATTCCCTCTCAAGGCCAGTGGATGCTTTTCTCCGTTGCTTTGTTCACCCAACAACATCTTGACTTACAGGTTTTCTCTGAATGAGCAGAAATCTGTTTTCACTGTGAGGAATCCTCTATAGTGTCAGCTTCTCCCACACATCAAGGATCAACTTTCTTCTCCCTATTGCCCAAAATGAGCCCCCCTTTTTCTTGGTCACATTTGTCACAAGGGCCACAAGAATGGCTTCTTTGTTTTTCCTGGTTTTTTGACCTTATTTCACACACATAAAACACTTCCCTTGTGCTTGAAGCAGCCCTGCTAATTGACAGGGATTTGGAGGAAGTGTACCTATGTCAGCTACTGTCTGCTCTGGGATCTCTGGAGAATATTAATCATGGTATCACAGAATTGTTTAGGTTGGAAAAGACCTTTAAGATCATAGAGTCCCACTGTTAGCCCAGCACTGCCAAATCCACCACTAAACTATGTCCCTAAGCATGAAGGAACTCTTCTCTTTCACCCTGGCAACTCCTCTTAAAGATTTTCTTTGTTAAAATACCACAGGCCATATTGTCATGTACACAAAAGCCACAGTTCACCTCTCTAGCAATGCATGGCATCCTAGGGTAGATACGATAAAAATGGCTTTCAGACTTCCCTTTGTGCTCTCAGAGAGTAATGTAGAACAGCCCAAAATGAGAAATCAGGACTGTGTGAGAGGGAGGATGCTCAGATTGTTAATGAGGTGCTGTCCCCAAACACTTGAGCACTGTTGATTCCTTTCCAGTTAATAAACCATTTATATGTGGCCTGCTTTTAGCATGGAACCAAATGCCTTTTTCACTCAAGCTGTGATCTATAATTATATAGCTGACATCAAACATGAGCAGATACCAAGTCAAAGGAATGAATTTGGTCCTGTTCCTGTAATTCCATTTCCATGTTCACAATTTTTCTCCCTCTCTTTAAATTATATTTTTATTGAAAGCTTCAAAGGTCAGCTTAGACATTCAGACAAAATTTGTAACTCAGATTGTTTAGTATTCTCTCGTATAGCACAGCCCTCCATTACCCTGTGTCAGCAAATTAAGGAAATGAAAGTTGTGGCCAAGGATTACAATAGTGCTGGTGCTAACCTTTTACAGCATATGGCATACTATCAATTTTAGCCACGGGAGAAATGCGCTGTTCACGTACAGCAAGTGGGTGTTGAAGTCTTTAATCTAAAAATGAAATCTTGCCTCTAGGAGAGACAAGTAAAGCCCATAGATCTTCCTTGCTGCTGGATAAACCTCTTGAGCAGCTGAGATCTTTTCAGCCACAAGTTTTTCCTTTATCCATTTTTCCTTCCTTTCTTCCTCACCTGGAGACAGAGGGACATCTATTCTACTTGACTGGAAGGGCAATACTGTTGCACAGAGATATGTGGGTGCCCATATATTCACAAGATCGAGGCCAAGGGAGATGGATGGATAACCTACAGACTTTTTCTTAGCTGCAAAATCCTCACAAGGTCTAGCAACACACTTTCACCCAGCATCAATCTTCTGTGTAGTCCCAGGGAGGTTAATGGGATTGCTCAGCTGTTTAAGTACCTTGCTGAATGAAGGTGATAATTAATCAGGCTGCAAATTATTCTGGAGAACCCAATTTTTAATGTGAGGTTTGCTTTACTCAATAGTTGCTATATAGTTGTTCAGGGCACACGTGATTTAGCTGGGCCAAGAAAAAACTGATGGACCAGTTTCGCTTAATTGCTATTCAGTGTTGGGTTTTGGTTTCCCTGGGAGTGTTTCTTTTCCCTTTCAGACACGGGATTTTTGACCTGCTTTTCTCTGTCTTCGCTCCAAATCACAGCAGCATATACCCTGTAGCCTTGGAAAGGCTTTAGTTTGGTCTCTAAACTTAAAAGGCTAAAGGCAACACATTGATGGTTCTAAACTGTTGTCAGAAATAAATTTCCCTGGAGTGCAGTGTAATAGGGTCAGAGTTTATTGGGTAATGCTTAGTTAGTAGATGGCCCAAAGATTAGGAGTCATTTTAGCCGGGGCATGAATAATTGAGCTGGAGGCAAACTGAAGTCGGTGATGCTGCTTATCAGGTTCTGTCACTGTGGGATGTGATCGTTCAGCCTTTCACATTCCACAGAAGTGGTGTTAAGTTCAAAGTGATGCTGCCAGCTGAGCAGGTGGGGAGCAGCCAAGGACCCCATTCATGTTGAAATGCCTCAATGCCTGGGTAGCCTGTAAGTGCTCTTTTGGAGAGAGAGGTGGTCCCTCAGGCAGGATTTCGCAGCCCCTGGTTTCACCTCCTGTTTTTATTTGGATTTAGAAGGGGTTGCTTGTGGCTTGTCTTGCCTGCACAGCATCACCCCAGCAGTGGGTGGGAGAATCAGCTTGTTGCTGGGCCAGGTTTAACACCCCTTCCCAGTCCTGGAGACTGGTGTGTTTCGGGGGTAGCTGTGGGCATGCACTTTGCTACCCATTCTTTAAATGAGCCTTGTTGGAAGGATGGAGTGGTTGGAGCAGAGATTGGCTTGGGAGGCTGTGATGAAACGGAAAATATCCCATGCAAGCAGAAGGTGGAACTGGGAGATGAATCATGCTCTAAGACCCCCACAAAACTACCTGTTTGCTAAGTTTGTTTTGTTCTGGAGTCTGTGAGCTGAAGAGGTGTCTATCCCCTGCTGGTTTCCATAGAGGCCCTCGTGGGGCTGTTCCTGATTTTAACTCACTTTAATAAAGATGATCCAGTTTGTTCAAACTCTTATGAGCTCATTTTGACAGGAAAGACTCTGTAACAAAGGGGCTAATAATATCCCAGAGAAGGAGAATTGGAATGCACTGAGGATCATAAACTTGTCATCTCACATAACTGCAGCCAAAGGAAGATGGAGGCTCATAAGAAGGAGGCTGAGTTAGCCTTGAAAATCAGGTCTTCTTTTAGATTTAGCAATTATAAAATCTGTAAATAGAAGGTGTGGGGTTTTTTGGTTAAAAAATGCTGAAAGAAATGGAGTTAATTTATTTTAACTATTTTATAATCTCCTTAGATATGCATAGAAAGGCCTAATCCTATTACTTCACGTGCAAGGGATAGTAATATTTCACACAAACCATTTTCAAAACTGTTGCGTTCAGCAGAAAATGGATAGAATTTCCCCAGGGCTGATAAACTGGAAGGCATTAATTTGGGAGTCCATCAACCAATACTGCTCTCACAGATCTGAAATAACTGGAAAATGAACAGACAGGGAACTGTACTGCTTCTAGAGACCATTTCAGAGGTGGATTAATGGGACAGGGATTCAGAAAGGGATTGCTGATGCCTGGACATCAAACCTGTTCCATAAGGCTCAACCCCAAACTGCAATAGGGGTGTTGAAGGGGGCTTCAGATGACATCTGTCTCACACACAGAGCTCAACGCAGTCTAAGTTAAACACAATCCACAGCTGCCAAGGTCAGAGGCATGGAAGTTGTGCCCCAACCCAGACTTTTGTGATGTTATCCTTCTCCCTCAAACTCAATATGAGGATCTGGCATGTTCTTTTTAGCATTACTTTCCTTTTAATCGGGAGAAGTAAGGCTTGTTTGCATAAGAAATACTGCAACTTTATGCTGGGTAGGAATGGCAGAAGTGAAGCTGACAGGAGGCAGCCGGACTACAAATTAAAATTGAAGCAGACCAGTCTTTTCTCATTCCACCAGCTCAGGAAAATATTGAAAGTAAACCACTGGCAAGTCAGCAGTGAAAAGCAAATTAGATTTGGGACCAGATGGTGTAGATCAGTATAATACAAGTTGATGTCAATAAAGCAGTGTGATTAATGCTGCCAAGAATATCACTCATGATCTTTTCCAATTTCAGGTGTTACTTGCAGCACAGGTGAGGTGCACACAGATGCATGCACAGATCATTTTGGAAAGTGGGATTTAATTGAATCTCTGTTCCAAAGGAAAGTCTGAGTCCAGATTTATCTGGCAATGTGCAGGCACTAGAGACTGTCCTGGAGGGGGGAATCTGGGGTTTGGAAGAAAAAGAGCAGAACATAGTGTTGTATGATCTGTGTCTGGCCACAAAACTCAGTGCAGGACTGGATCCTGAGCACTGAAGGCTTGCCTGTCTGATAATTGGGCAATGCATATTAGATTTATGGATGTGATTTTAGCATGCTTTATATCATTCCAATAATTATAAATTTTGGTGTTTCTCAGTAAATGAGTGTATCTAGGTGGAGTGTTACCTCATCAATATTGCCTTATTCTTGTCAAACTCTTCAGTGGTGGTGAGTATTGTCTGACCGTAATACAGCCTCAAAACTCTTCATTTTCAGAGCGCTCTGTGAATTAATGACGAAGAATATCTCATATATAGTTAATAGTCTCAGTGTTGTAGTTCGTCTTCTGATGGCACACTGAAATTCTATGTGAATATCTGATAGAAAATGAGGTCTATGTAAGATAAAGGCCTCACTATGGGATTAGATACTAATCTGCAAAACAGAGTTGTAAAAGAGGAGTTTGATGATAGAATGAAGAATAACTTTAAAAATGAGTCGCATTGTTTTGAGTGATGTAGTTGTTTTCCAGGAAAAATCTGTTGCCAAGGATCGGGGCATCCTTGGCAAGCTTAAATGTGCAATAACGTCCCTTCTCAGTGCTGAACTCTTTTCTTTTGAATGTTTTCTTGTGAGGAACTTGGTAAGAGACTTCAGCTTTCCTCAGGGGATGAGTATCAGTCAAAACTGACTTTTTGCCACCTTTGCCCCTAGGTAGACATGAAAAAGGCCATCTCTGAGGGTATACAGACACTTATTCTAATATCCTATGCATAGAGATTTAGACATTCAGATAGAAAATCTGACCTTTATGGAAGAACATTTTGTTGTCTTGCCTTTTGGAATATATTTTTCCTCACTTGATATGCAAGTCCTTCCTTCTCTGGATGTGCCTTTTTCGATGTTTCTTGTGCTCATTAATCACATTAGCCGTTTCTAGGCTTTGTAGCACACTGGGAGTTAATATATTCACTCCCTTTTGTGTGTGTTTATAAGCATGTGTCCTCCCTTTGGTTTGTATTGACTCTGAAGGCTGAAGTGACGATCAATGGCTCAGATTATTTCCTTGCTGTCAGCTATTGACTTTCTCTCAGCCTGATAGCAGAGCTCCTTTCCCAGGGTGATGCTAGCAGGGTAGGGATGGGAGGGGGAGCTGAGCAAATGCTTCGCAGAAATCTTGCAGTTTATCTCAAGGCATCTTTAAATGAACGCACATGAAGATGAGAGAAATTGCCAGAAACCTGCAATTTAGGGTGGAAAATTAGAGAGGCTGAAATTCTCTATCAATGATGCCAGAACTGGGATAGCTTTAGCCCCAAGAGGTTTATTTATATATATGATGATTGTTGTTCTGCTCAGATGGTTTTGAAGCTGAAAGTGATTTCTTTAGCTAAACTGCTGTGCAGGTTGGGCAGTGTGGATTCCCTTCACTGCAGCAGAAATAATCAAGATCAGTATATGTGGATACAAAATCCTCCAGTTTCTGAAGAAAGGCTTTCCTCTGTTCATCTTTTATACTGTAGGTTCTTGATTCATAATTCTCTGCTATATCTGTAATTATCTACATCAGAGTACTGTAATCACAATTTAATTCTTAATTAGAACAGCAGCATTTCTCCTTTTCTGCCAAAGATGATGCTTAAGTGTCAAAATAGAGAAAAAGGGTAGATACTTTCAAGGAAAAGTGAATTTATTGGAATATTAATAGCTTCATCTTCTACTACAACAACAGTCTGTCTTCCAGAGTTCCTCGTTTTTTGTAAGGAAGTAAACATTTTTATCTGGAAGAATTCTTTAGGCTTCAAATTAAAAATTATAAGCTTTTAGGTGACAGTATAGATGGGGAGGGAAAAATGATGGAGTAATAGGGAAAGAGAACCTGGGGACGACTGAGTCTATGAAGGATTGGCAGCTGATTCTGGAAGAAGAGAAGGTTCTGTGTTGGTCAGCATCTCTCCAACTTGGCTTCTTTTCCCACTTCCACCCCTGAGGATTAGGAGACTCCTTCAAGCCAAAAGGAAAATTTCCATAGACCTCAGTGGACTGGAGTCTGTGGCATTGCCCCAGGGCTGGAAGACACAGTGGGAGAATGTGTGTGGCAGCCCTGACCCAAAGTCTGGGTGCCAGGGTGGGAAGCTGGAGAGGCAGGTGGGATGGCTGGTGTTCCTGAGCCACAGCATTGAGTGTGAACTGGGATCCACTGCTCTGCTGGGAGTCCTGGTGCCATGGGCGTGGGGAAGGATGAGCATGTCCATGGGCTGAGAAACACCTTGGGTTTGGATCGGGCTTGGGTTAGCTTTAGATCCTGAGTCTGTCTGATCTGTCAAAGTTGGGGTTGTAATTGGGCAGTTCAAGGTGTTGGGGCAATTTAAAATAAATGCATTGATTAAAGGTGGAGTATGGTTTAGGCAGCTGACCACAAAGTTGGCACAATCCCTATTTTGCACAAGGGAGATCCTCATAGATCTTCCTGGGCTGGGATCCAACCCTCCCCTCCTTTCCCTATGCTTATTTTGTTGGTCAGCTCAACCCTACATTTTAATCAACACAGCCCATCATTAATGTACATAGCTGGCTATGTGTAAACACAAATATATAAACTAACTTCAGCTAGGATGGAAAGATAAACAACTACCTTCAGCAGAATTTCCCTCTTGGATCTGCCTGAAAGCAGACAGTGGAGTTAGTTGTTTAGCCCAATTTAGTTTTCATTTAACCAGACCAGAGAGTCTATATTACAAATGACATGTGGCCACCACAGTAGCACAGTTGCTGTTTTCCTAATCAAACATGATTAATGTATTGGTTTTACATTAGGATCTGCTTTTCTCCATTGTGAGAGTGGTCAAGGGATTCTCTTTGTCTGCTAGCGAGGAAGAACAAGTATTTTATCCTATTCTGCTTATTGTGCAGTCATGTCAGCAGTAAAAAATGTCTTTTAACGTGCCTTCTTTTATCAGTAGAGAGATCAATACAGCAACTTTGTGAAAGCATAATTCAGTTACATGTGTTGTGGGAGACTAACGTGAACCCTCTTGGCAAGGATGCTTTTCAGATGGGCAGGGAAAGACATCATGGACTTTATTTCATAGTAGGGTAAGATTAAAGGGATTTCAAGAGTGCTTTGAAAATATCTTATAAAGGAGGATAGTTCAGGCTTGCAGAGGGATCTGTGTTCCAGGATGGAAATCAAGCATTGCTGCAGATGAAGTTTGCCTTTGCATCAGTGGCGGAACCAACAGAAAATCTCTGCTGCTGAATTGGACCTGAACCTGAAAATGACAGTGGTGGATGGTGAGGACAGCAGCTAGATGGATGTGTTTGCTTTAGGGGAAAGCTGCCCCTGAAATGGAAAGTTTTCACCCAAGAAATAACTGTAAGGACTAAACTCTGCCCTGAGATAAGCTGAGAGATTTTAAGGTGTTTTGAGAGGTGTTGGACAGACGTATCCTCAATGGAGCTGCACTTGGTGAGTGAGGGGTACTGAAGCCACTAAAGGAGGCACCAGGGTGCACCATGAGATTTTATGCTGTTTTATCTTGAGTAGGACATGCTGCTAAAAGAAATACAGCAGTACTATTTGGTGGCTTTTCCTGGTAGGAAAACAAGGAGCTGACCTGAGTTAGAAAGTGGGCAACCACTTAGAGTTTGGCTGGGCATCACTACCAAGGGCTTGGAAAACGTACGTCAAGTGTGGTATAGAGGATTTTGGAGCAGCACCTGCCATAGGTCTGGATTTTATTTTCTCA
Source organism: Brachypodius melanocephalos (assembly GCA_013398615.1). Taxonomy (NCBI): domain Eukaryota; kingdom Metazoa; phylum Chordata; class Aves; order Passeriformes; family Pycnonotidae; genus Brachypodius; species Brachypodius melanocephalos. The sequence continues at coordinate 4,682,166 of VZSR01003798.1, read as the reverse complement.
TTTATAAACACCAAGGATTTTTTTTTTTTTTTTTTTTTCCCTCCCTCCCTTGAAAATGCATGAGTTCTCCTTGACTCCAAAAATTTTTGGGCCAGTACCTTCCCTTGATTGTCATTCACAGTCCTTAATAACCAGTAAGGATAAATTTAATAACTCGTGACTACTTTTTTATAGCATGCTCACAAAATCTCATCTTGAATCAGGAGAGACATCCATAAAAGCTACTGAAATTCAGAATATTCATCACGTAAGTGACTGTAACAGGTTTCTTCATTTTTTCTGATGAGTTTTTGCCTTAGCACATTGTCAGCCGTGTTGGACCTCACTCTCTCTACAGGAATGTTTTAATTTTTTAGAGTGATTCCTGTACTTGTCATAGTCATTAACATGTAAATACATCTCATAAAGCACTGAAACGAACTAATAGTTACAGCTTTTCCAGCCATTAACACGTGTGATAGTTAAGCCTGATTACAAACTTCACCTCATTGGCAACACATTTCTGTGGGTCTCTTTGTTTCTCTGCCTGCTCTGAGCTGGACTAACTTGGAAGTCCATAAAGCTAAAATCTAATTAATTAAATAGCAGCACTAGTCCTTGCACTGGGCTTAAATGTGCCAGGGAGCATTTTTTTCCGATTCTCAAATAAATCTGCTTATTGAAAATACCATTCTAGAAATAGGAGTCTCTGACTTTGAGAGATGCCCTGGAATTTAACAGCCCATTATTTTTATATGGGCAATTTATTGCAGTCAGAAGTGATACAGTTGGTGGAAAGCGGGTGGATAGATGGCTGAATCATTCCATCACCTGTCATGACTCATTCCCATCATTTCCGTCTCCTCACCAAGGGTGCATAAACATGTCTGCAGACTTAACCATGGCCCAGAGCATCTCATTAAAACACTGCCTCAGTTAGGGTCAGAAGAAAGGTCATGTTAGCCCCATGACTGCATTAGAAGAGAAGAGGGATTGAGGTCTTGACTGCTTCATTCGGACAGAGGTGTCCAAACCAAAAGCACACCAAGGGAATTCTGCTTGGGTTTTTCTTTGAGTTTCTCACCTTTGCAGGTAATTTCACAGATCTGATTCTTTTGGGAATTTTATAGGGCAGTTTGGTCTGGCTGCTCTGTTCCTTGAGTTTTGCCTGCTTTCAAGGGTCCTCTCATTCTCTGGATGATCCCGGATATGGTGACCTTGTTGCTGGTAGTTCTGTGTCAAAATATGGTGATTTAGCCTGTTCTCTAGATACAACCAGATGTTTTGGTGACAGTGAGCCAGATGACTCGTGTTGGAGCTGTCAGGCAGTGCAGTTAGCACACGCTTCATGTGTATTCTGCCCTCCTTCCTCAACAGACTCCCATAGGGTGAACGGTGCAAACCCTTTTGTGGCTTGGCTTAATCCACCTTCAAAGTGTGCTCAAAGGGTTTACCCAGCCTGTTCCTCCCAGCAAGAGCTCTCTCGACCCAAGCTCTGAGCTGACCTGCTGTGAGCTGACCTGGCCAAATGCCACGTGGCCAGAGTTAACTCGAGCAGAATTTATTAGCTTGCAGAGGGCACTGCATAATCCAGTTACACAACTTCACTTTTGGAGCTGTCTTGTGTCTGGCCAGGTTGGAAGATGGGTAAATGTCTCTGGAAAATTATTTATTATTATTTCTTAACAACAAAATCTTGTTATTTGCTTGCTGTAATGGCTGAGAAATCTAATCACTGATTAAGCTTGCACTAGGGTAGGGATACTTCAAACAGAGCAGCAAAAATACAGTGTGTGTCCAAAGGAATTTATAATCTGAATGTCACACCCCCTCAAAGGCAAGGGAGCTCCAGGCTGAGCCCAGCAGCAATAAGCTCAGGCATCTGTGTGCTTTGTGAAAGAAACACAGTGCCAGTGGGGAAGTGAAGACATTTTGTGGCTCAAAGGAAGCTTTGAACACACAGTAGATGCTCCCTGATGGATAGAGACTGGGGCTGCACCCCTGGAGTGCAGGGAGGCACGAACAGGTTTGAGTTTGCCAGCTCTTGGTGGAGCTCACAAAACACGAGCAGCCTCTGTGCTGTGCCTTGCCCAGGTCTGTGCCTTGCCCAGGTCTGTGCCTTGCCCACATCACCTCAGCCATTGTTGCTGGCTCCTCCTGAGCTGAACCCTTGGCTTCCTCAGCCTCATCCCTGGCTCTGCCTGGCCGTGTGATGTCATTGTGGGAGCACAGCCCCTTTATTGCACTGAGAGCATAATGCCCCATTATTCTCTAGGCAGGGGTAGGGGGAAACAGCTGTTTTCCTGATTAAGTAAATAAAAGCCTGACTCTCCAGCCCTGCTCCCTCATCCAGCACACGGAAATCTGCCCAGGCTCTGCGCATCGTCACCACGCAGGCAGCTCCCTGCCCCTGAGTGCCATGAGAGCAGGCACTGCCTGCCCTGGAAGGCTGCCCTCACCTTTGCTCGCTCTGCTCCAAGTGCTTTTGTGAGTCAGGCACTTTGCTTTTGCACAAAAACCCATATTCCATGCTGCCTTTCCATTTGCTCATGCCCCTCTGCTGCCAAAGTAACCATGGCAGGGCTGGCGAGGGGAGGGGAGCTGCTCTGCCAATCTCTCATTAATTTCTAGATGCAGAATGATGGGGGTGATGCATGTGAGAGTCTAATAATAATGACCCGAGGTCCCAGGCATGGCGAGCAAGGCAAACTTCTTTAACTAACAACTTAATTATAATAAATTTGAGTCTGAGAGCACCAGGCAAGTAAATCAATCAACCCTCGCAGGCGGGCTCATTAAAACTAGCAAAGTACAGACCATAAAGGTCATCTTATTAAAAGGGATTAGCATTTTCCAGTTAAATCCTTTGCTCTACCCATAGGTGCTGGGAGAAAATGTGCATTCTGAGGTTCTCTGCTGTTGCAGTGGTAAAGGGCTGGCCCTGCACAGCAGTAAATGCCTGCAGTCCCCACGGTCAGGCTCTTGGCTGCCAGTGCCAGTGGGCAAGGCTGGATAAATGCTGGTGGATCTTTGCCAGTCTGGCCCAGCTGTGGGTTGCCAACCCTCCCGTGGAGCAAGTGAAACACGATCAGGGCTGAGGCCACTCTTGCAAAATACGAGCCAGCTTGCTCTCCAGGCTTTTCTCTAGTCCTCTCTTACAGACTGAGACATCACCTCAGTAATTGTTGTTGGCTCTTCTTCCAGTGACTCTTCCCTGGCTGTGTGGGATGTCTCTTCTCCTGTCAGGTCTTAATATATTTTAGCCCTCAAGCAGCATTTTCTATCTTTGCCTTTCTTTCCTGGCTGTGTGGTACAATACTTTGGGTTTTCTAGTGCTTTGAGAAGCAAATTTTCGCAGGCCCAATTATGATCTTGTTCCTTTAGGAGAGTATATTTACCTTGGAGGAAACATTAAACTGAGAACAGCTATCAAAACAGCTGGCATCCTTCTTCCTGTTTTCCTCTTCTGTCAGCTCCAGTGGTGATGGCAGGAGAGGTATTTTTTTCCCTTTGCAAACTTTCCTCTGCCCACCCTTGCATTCCAGTGATGACCCTCTGTCTGTGCAGCACCATTCACTGCTGTTGTGGAAATGTGGCATGAAAATTGCTGTGTTCTCTGTGGGTTTTGGGGCAGTGGGACTTGCAGGGGATGGTGCTGGAGGGGTCTTTCCTGCTCCTGCGTTGCATTTTGGACAGAAACTGATTTTTTGGAGGAAAAGAGAAGTGTCTCACGACAGTGTCTGTCGCTGGTTCAGCAAAATATCTGGAGTTAAGAGGATTTTTTTTCCATGGAGAGACAACTGCAGTTAGGAAGGTGGGCTGCATACCACCCTGTGCTGCACTCCCACAGCCCTGCCCCTCTAGCCCCCTTCTTGATGGGACTGTTCTCTGCCATTAGATGGACACAGCCCAGTGCTGTCTGCTGGTCAGGAGGGTGGACACAGGGCTCAGACTGAATGTAAGAGGCACAGCTCATGGCACACTTCCCTCAGCTCCTGCTGTGCCCAGGCAGCATTTTGATTGCACAGCAGTTTACAAATAACTGTACTTCCCAGGATGGAAGTTCCCCTGCACTACATTTGATCATTTCCAAAGGTTTTTTTTTTTTTTTTTTTTTTTTTTTTTTTTTTTTTTTTTTTCTTTTAAGCCCTGGGAGGCCTCGGGGGCATGTAGGAAATTAAGCAGAGCCTTGCAGCAGTTCAGGAGTTCATTCAGAACAAGGAGTTAAGTGTTGGAAAATACGGTGGGAGAGGTGAGGATGAGAAAAAGTGGAGCATCTCTTTTATCCCACTAGGCTTCCCTTTTGCATAGGAAGTACTGAGGGTCTTTCCTGCTCTGCTTGACCCAGCAGCAGAGGATATCACAGAGAGCTATAAGCTGCCTGGGGGACAAGAAAAAAGGAAGAAGAAAATACTTATTTTCTACTCTGTTTCCAGTCAGCTGTCACTGTGCTGCTCGATGATCCTGTGCTATCTCTCTGCAATAGCAAAATACTGCCGAGCAGAAGAAATGGGTTTTGAGATTGCCTTTGATAGTGAAGTGCTGGCAAGTGGTAGGTGTCTACCAGTCTGTGCTCCCTCATCAGCTCCAAGAGCTTGCTGGGGAACCTTTGGATAATTGTCACTTAACTTTTCTGCATCAGGCTTATAATTTGGAGTGTGTAGTACTTAACACTGTGCATTTCAGCTGAGTTGCTTTGATGAAAGGCACTGCTGACTACACAAATGTATTTCAGCTTAGTTCAGGAACTCAGCCTTTCCTGCTGCAGGTGAGTGCGGAGTTTGGAGTCACTTTTATGCCTTTGCCTTCAGGCACTTTCAGCTTCACACATCCCTTGAATGTCTGACTGGCACGAGTTTTGCATGGTTTTGTCTTGATGAAGGAATTTCCACAAAAGAGGAGGAGTCCCTTGGGCTCTCCATCCCTGGCAATCTTTCCTACTTCCATGGGGACAAGGACAAATTCAGGACAGACCCAGTACCATCATCACTGAATATGTTCTGCCTGCCAGTGTGATCAGTGCAGGATTCAAAATAGTGCAGTTTAATTGGAATACTGTAGAAAATACCTATTCTTGGTTCTCTTGTCTCCTCATATTTTCCACTCACCACCTTCCCTTCACATCCCTTCAGCCTTTGCCCAGAATTCACCTCAACCCACAGGCTTCTTCTATTTTTTTCCTGTTTTTTTTCTGGGAGGTGAGGGGTTAAAACAATAAATATATTGGTTCCTGTTTTTCCTCTCTGCAGCTCCTGAGCTCCAGCTGGGTGCAGACATGGAATAGTAACAAGTCCATGGGAAAAGCTCATCTTCTCACAGCCCTTGCAACAGCACTCTGAGCTCAGTGTGAACTTCCCAGAGCACAGAGGCAGAGCTGAAACCCTCACTGATGCTGCCAGGAACTTTCTGCAGGGATTAAAGCGATAGGGTGGAGATGAAGTGTGTGTGAACCCAAACTGGATTCCAGGTGTGTATGAGGAACAGTGTATGCGGTGTTCAGCTGAATTTAAAATATGTAAATATACTTACACAGTCTGTGGCCATTTGCTGTTAGCTCTTTATCATCCAGAGACACACCAGAACCTTCCAGACCCTGAAGAAAAGCACAATGCTGGTGTAAAAGACAAACAGGAGGCAGAAAGATCCAGACACTTAATGATGACTCGGTTTTGCTTTTGTCCTTTCACAGCAGGTGCTCTGCTTCCATGAACTGTAGTCCTGCTAAACACTTTCTGCCCCTCAATAATTACTGATGGGTCTGAGGGAATCCTGCACCCTTGCAGATGGATAGGATTGGTGTCTCAGCCTAGAGAATGGCAAGAGAGGACAGACACAAAGACTGGCATGGTGCAGGCAGCCTGGGTGGTCTCAACTGGGTGCAATTCCATTTCCCTTTGGCTCTGTGTGTGCTCATGGAGAGTTGCTGTGGCTCAATTGTCACTGCTGTTTTGTTATAATAACCCCACTGCTGTCTCAAAGCCCAGTTCTAACCTGGTGTTAGGGAATGCCAGCTCCTGGGAGGTCTCTGGTGTGTTGTGCATGGCTTATCTCCTGGGCATGCAGCAGGAAGGAATAGCCAAGTGCTGGTAAAGTTGTGGGCAGGGGGATTCACCAGGTTGGCACAGGTGCATTGGCATTGCAAGGTGACAGGGTGACCTTACAGTGGTAGAGCTGTTGGGCTTTTGCTTTGCTAAAAGGTACTAAAAATCAGAGTCAAAAGCACTCAAACCAGAGCAGGTAGAGTTGAGAAAGCACTGATGGGTGTTTGTTATGTCAGCTTAACAGGGGTGCAAGTGCCAGGAAGGCAAATGAAATTAAATTCCCCAAATTGTGCCTGATGTCACTTAACACTGCACTCCTTGCAGTCGCTTTGAATAAACACAAGACATTTCTTTATTTTCATGCATTCTTTGCAGAGAAAAATAAAGGGAAAAAAATAGAGAGCAGCAGGACAGTCTGTACTTCCCCTACCCCTCGCCAAGCAGTAGAGAGCAGTGGGAAACAGTTAGCAAAGGTGTCAGATTTTCTCTAAGGGCAGTCACAAGGCTCTTGTGCCAAACACTATTTGACATTTAATTTAAGACCCATGTAAAGTAACAGCCAGGGCAGGCTGAGTGTTCCAGTTGACAGACTGGCTCTATTTGCTTTAATTTCCTTAGTGCCATGGCCAAGTTTATCTGTGAGCGAGAAATACTCAGAGCATTTTTTTTTTTTTGTTAGCCCATGATGAAGAGAGAGCACTGTGTTGTACTCAGACATCATTTTGGGCTTCAGGTGGCCCTCATTAGGGAACATAATGCAAGAGAGCTGTGTGTCAGTGCCCGAGGAGCCAAAGAAAGTTGTGCCTCTGATTAAATTCTAGAAGTCAAACCCTGTTCCTGGGCTGAAGTGAGCCATTCAGCAGGTTTAAAGGGGCAGAGAGGGGATCTGTGTGTGGAGGTTTGCAGCCTCACAGCCAAGAGGTGTGAGGAGAGCAGGGAGAGCTTCCACCTTCCTTAAAAGTTGGGTCAGGACCACTGAGTGCAGAGGGGTTTGTGTGAGGGTGTGTCCTGTACATGTGCAGAGGGACCATCCACAGCACCTTGGGGTGCTGGTCTAGAAAAAGGTGTCCCTGCCCATAGCAGAGGGTTGGAATGAGATGATCTCTAAAGTTCCTTCCAACCCAAACCATTCTATGGTTCTGCTCTGTGTGTTTGTGCTAGAAGCCCATGGATAAGGAAGGAAAGGTCAAGCATGCTGAGGGGAAGATTTGCAAAGGGGTTTTTACATCCTGGTTTCTTTAGCTTTCCTGTTGGAGCTGAGAAAAGTGATCTAGTGTGCTGCTGAGGAGGTGAGAGGGGCATAGAAGCTACCAGGAGTAGGAGGAGGGGGTGGTGGGAGTTGGTCTGAGGCCTGTGTGAGGAAGGGAGCAGCAGTGGGAGCTGTGCTGGCGGTGTAGCTGATATTGGCAAAGGGGAAATGTTGCAAGGTGCCTGTGGAAAAGAGTCAGGAAATGTATTAGTTCCTTGAATTTATTTTTTTAAAAAGAAAATAAATGTGTTCAGTCAGCAGCATGAAGTATGGTACCTCCAAGGGTACCTGTTTGGTGATGGAGATACGGAATTATAATGTTAACCACAGAGATAAGGAATATCGAGGAGGAGGGGAAAGTCTGTGAAAAAAGTGATTTGTTGCATTGAAGACCAAAAGCAGCTGCAGAATGTGAAGCAATGGGAGGAGAAGGGTTCCCCAGGCAGTGGGACAGAGACAGCAGCCTGCAGGCAGCGTTGGCTGGGTGGAGGAGCACTTGGCTGCTTTTCCAAGGTCATTAGGAAGTCTAGACTTTCCCATAAAAGGGTCCCATTTGCTGGAGAATCCTTGGGCTACTACTGCCCTGAGGGCTTCATGGAGAACTTAAAGGCATCCAGAACAGCTTGGCTAGACTGAGGCACCTTCCTGGAGTTTTTCTGTGTGTATGGATCTTGGAAGACAACTTCGGGGCAGCCTGGCAGGAATGATTTCCATGGAACATGCAGCCTGCCCCAGCAGAAGGCAGCTCTGGGGCTGACCCATCTGGAGGCTGGGATGCTGCTGTTCCAGACTGGCTGAGTTTAGCTCCTCTTCAGGTTCCTCACTCAGCAGACAGAACAGAGGAGCCAAATCCAACTGCATTCCTCTCAGAAAGACAGAAACTAAAAAACTGCTCCTGTGTGCTGAAGGAGGCATTTGAGGCATATCTCTATATGTGCAGTTATTCCCAAAACTCAGAAAGGAGATTTCCACCTTTGCTACAAACCCCTCTTGGTGCTTCATCCCTGGGTTGTTTGACCAATTTGTTGGTGTCATCCTATGGCTTTAAGCACTTAGAGAGCATCTCTGTCTAGCACAACACACCTGGAGAGAGCTTCTCCATAGCAGTGTTCAGAGTAAATCACAAGTCCAAATCCCTCTAAGATCACAGAGTGTGCTCTTTTTCCTGTTAACAGGGGCTGCCAGCTTATGCTGCAACTTAACTTGGAAGGAGAATCCAAAGGGGGAGATAAAGCAGGGAAAAATGAGTGCAGCTTTCTAATTGGGTTGGGGAAAAAAATTCCAAGGTTTGTTCAAGAAAGGGTTTGAATGTTTGGAAGACTGGCAATTGTTGGATAACAATTTTTTGCAAGTCCAGCTATGTTATCCTTGTCTTAGGGCCCCCTTGAAAGCCAGGTAGGCTGACCTGGTGAACTGAATGAGTATTTGTCAATATGAACAGCTCCTGGGGACCGACAATGGTGTCCACCCCAAAAGAACCCACCCTGGGGGCTGCAGTGGTGGATGAAGAGTGTGGTCAGGCTTCTGCCCAAGGGAAACAGTTTGCTGAATGTGAGGAACCTTCTGGCATCTGCACAAATTTAGATGGCGTCGATTCCAGCCTTGAGGAGTTGTCTAAGTGGGACCGGCAGTGTGATTTGGACAACCATAAGACAGCTGGGGATGATTTCATTCTGGGAAGGTGTGACTGACCTGGGGCCATTGTAAAATGGTTTCTGTGTGTATTTACTGTGTATTTTTGTGGCAGGTTTTCTTTTTCATAATTGGGTCTTCCTGATCAGCAGTTGGATGTTTCAGCAAAGAGAAGAATCTGTACTATAAATCAACCAACATACCACTGAGTGGGGAGGAATTCTGGATAGCACTAGGGGAACCTCCAAAACTGGTGTTTACCTTTGCTTTTAGCAATCCAATTTCTCTTTGTGAGCTGTGTGTGCAGAAGGGATAATATAAACTGAGTTTATCACAGCAGCAGAGCTGGAGCAACTCCAAGTATGTTGGTCTATACCCTGGAAATAGGAGACTGCTTATCCAATTATTTGCAGCTTGTTTTCAAGGGAAACACGATTGACTTGAGTCCTGCACAGGGTGAAATCCTGTTAGAGTGTGTCATTTTGTCCTTTGGAGTGGGATGTAGTCCCAGGTTTCATGAGATGTTGTTTTGCATCCTGGGATTGTTGAAAAGCTGCTGTGTCAGACTGGGTATCTTTAGCCCTCAGATGAGAAAGTACCTCTCTGTTGGAGTGAGACATGAGGCTTAAGATACACATGATAATCTTTATTTTCCCGTCCCAACCCTTTTCACCCACTGCCATGATTAAATTTGTGAGAAGAGTCACAGTAAATGCAGTATACATTAGTCACAATAAATAAACTATATATTATTGAGGGTAAAAACTCCCAGGAGGGAGGCACTGAGTGGTACAGAGATACAGGCACTCTTAACAATGAAACAAAGAGACAGACTTTGGCTGAACATCAGGAAAAACATACTGAGAGTGAAATAAATTTGGCTATAGGACAGTTCCCAACAACAGTAGCAGCAATCCTGTTACCCAGGCTAATTTTAAACACTCCTGTAGGCATTGCTCCCATCTGGGTCTGGTAAGAGATGTCAGTCACATGCATAGTTTGAAGATGTCACCTTTTCTTTGGCCCAAAGTTTTCCATGTTGTTTTTTTTTTTTTTTTGATCAATGGAGATAATTTCTTTCCATTTGAACCATTCTCGTTGTTTGTAGCAAATTTCAAAAGAAAAAAATAACTTTGGGAAGGTGAGGACAAGGGAAATTTTCAGCTGTTTTAATGGGGCTCTTCCTTTAAAGGGGTTTGGAACCAGCCATAATCACACCAGATTCTTGCGCTAGGTAGCAGAATCAAAATGAGTTGGATGAAGATATTAAAATACAATTTTCTCTCCAGTCCCTATCACAAACCTGCATCTTTTGAGGTATAGGTGGATTGGCACAGACTGGTAGCATCAGATGCTCCTTGCCCTCATACAAACCAACCAGAAAGGAGTAAGGAGTCAGGAACAATGTTTGGCCAGTGATGTGGATATTCCACATGTGTGGGTATTTGATATCAGCCACAGCCTTCTCCAAATTCTTGCTTCTTCCTTCTGGTATATTTTTTTTCTTTCTTGTGGTCAAAGTGAATCCATCATGAAAGCCCTTTACTCATTCTCTAGGATTAAGCACTGATGAGAAGAGATGTGAGAGGTAAGGAAAAGATGGTGCAAGTGACTCAAGCCCTCCTCTAGTGCCTGTGTGGGCAGCCTGAGTGCATCCCAGGCTGGTGGTTGGGAGGGCATGGAGCTCCTCCCCGGGCTCCTGGCCATCTGGAGGGGCTGCACAGCGCTGGGTGGTTTTGTGTTTGCTCCCTGGCTTAGTCTCTCATAACGCAGTTTGCAGCACATATTTTGTGACGTGAGAATGCTCTCTGTTCACTTCTAATGCACCTGTTGGTTCCACAAACAGGCCTGCCAATTAAACACAGGAGTCAAATCCCACAAGGAGCTTGGTTGCCTATACTGGAAGATGTATGTGTGTAATAAATGGTGTTATGAGGTATACACCCAAGCCTATTTATGAGTTACCATATGAGAGAGAAAGCAGGGTTAGAGTACTGAATAGGCTCAAATAACATATGGATATATATGTTAGATCCACCTTCCAACCCTTTATTTCATCTTAGGCAAGTTCTTTAGCTTCTCTGGGCCTCAGATCCTCTATTGAGTACATCTGGGACAATTAAAAAAAAATTCCTCCTTATCTGTTTGTTTCTGCTCTGATTCCTTATGCTCAGAAAAGGGAATTGCCTCTCTGTGCACATACTCGATTTTGTCAGGATTGTTACCAGCACTCAGGCGTTGCTGTTGCATTTCTGCTTGTACTTTTGCAGAGTACTCTTGCAGACCAGAGAATATTCAGGAGTAAAACCGGAGGCACTCCTTTGAGTCCCCTTTTTTATTTCATCGTTGGTACCTCTTCTCACAAGTGAGTGAGCTGCCTTTTACTTGTCAGATCAGAACTAAACTTTGGAACTAAACTTCCATGGAACTCAGGTACTTCTCTATTCAGCAAAGTCCTGTTATTACTCACCAGGAGAAGGGCAGCCAACATTGTACTTCAGCTGTGGCTGACAGGCAATTTATATGGGATGAACCCCTTAGCAGTGGACTCCAGCCTTTCCTGAAATCCTATCCCTTGCCTCTCCATGTGAGTGGGGCCGCTGGCTTGGTGGAGCAGCTCGTTCCAGACAGATGCTGACAACTGGAGCTGAGCGGTGCTGAGGGAACGTGACACAAAGCTGCAGCAAATGTATTAATTGCACTGCCCGGGGAGGGCTGGATTCTTTCCCCTGCCCCTCCTTCCTTTCTGCCAAAGCTTTGTGTGTGCTGGGAGCCTTGCTGGGTTTTTCTCATGTACGGTAATTAACTAACACAGCCCCGAGTTCTGGGCATCTGCCTCACATCCCGGGAAGGTGCGTTATTAACCCGAAAGGATTTGATACCCTCCTGCTGTGTCCCATTTTCTCTGCTCTTGCCTGATCCTTCTATTTGATTCAGCCTCCCAGGTCCATTAAGATCTTCACAGTTGCCCATGCACAAACCTGACAGGCTCATGGGGAGATTCTAAAACTATGCTGGTTCAATTAGCAGGATATAATTTGCCCTTTGGTGAAACCCTGGGCTCCCCTGCCAGGCTAAGCACTGGCTGCCAGAGCACTTAGCACAAGGAGGAGTGTTCCCATCACATCTTTCTCAATGGCAGGTCACAGAAACCATGAACCCAAGTAGCTGCTGTAAGAAAGGAATTTTATTTTTATCCCAATTTTATTTTTCCTCATGAAATGAGTTTTAGAGAAACCAGAAAGCCCGGTTCAGATATTTGATGTGAACAAACCAGCTGGCAGCTGTAGTTTTTATTTTAGCCTGGGAATCCTGCTGGCTGTATTTTTTTCCTTCCTTCCCCATGAGCCCCTTTTGCAATTTGAGTTGTTCTGCCCTATAGGTCACAGAGCAGTTTGCTATACAATTTTCTGTCTCTGTGCTGATCAAATGCTTTTCTGAATGATTTGCTGTTTGCTGTGGTTGTTAACCTCCTGAGTACTCGGTCTTGCTTCACTCTCTCACCTCTGAGATGTGCTGAAATACCTGAAGAGATACCAATAACAGATCATGCATATTCATAGTGGTTATTCCTGGTTCAGCTGCACAGACAACAATTTTCACATGCTCACCAAAAGCAGATATGAGTCAAACCTCGAGTGAAAGTGATACTCAGGATGGGGGGAGGGAAGGAGAGTCAAGATATAATTTGGGTTTTTTTCTCAGCCTTCAGCCACTTTGGACAGTAGCTGTTCCCTTGAGATCTATGTTAGCAAAGGGATGGATTTGTGTGTTTTGATGATGGAGCTTCTCACACTGGAGGAGGTCTTCTGGAGAGATGATGTGGAAAAGGCTGGTGGCATCTGCTCCTGCTGGGGCAGGGAGGAAGTTTGGCCAGAACTGCTCTGAGAGTAGTGCCGGAGTTTGCTCTGGGTCTCTCACACGGTGGGAAAACCCTACCCTTAGCTCTAGTCTTGAGGAATGCTTTTTTTTTTTTTTTTTTAATGTTACTTCTCTTTCCCAGGAGGCTTCCTTGGGTTTATAAATGACTGCATTTCCCTTCGGCATGACAGCTGCAGCTTCACCTCTTCTCGTGTGAACCTGGAGTCAGGTCAGGCTAAAATGCTGAATCCTTCCTTTCTCCTTTCGTGGTTCTCTGGCCCCCTCCTTCCTTCTCCATATCAACTGCCTGTACTGCCATAACTTGAGGATTAGCTTTTTCCCTGCAGGACTGAGCTGAAATTCAAGTGCTTTACCGAGCAAAACAAATCTCTCCAATATTAGCAAGGCAAAGCAAAATGCTTGAGCACATGTGGTTTTTGTTAGCTGACTTCTCCCCCAGCCTCATGTTTGGTCGCAGTGTCAAATTCCCTCTTAAATATGCTTAGGAGGTCACAGAAAGCAGGTGAATAGCCATACAATAAAAATCACATCACACCTCTTAAAAAAAATTTAAAAAAATACATCCCCTCTTTCAGTCTTTCCCCCCACTCCACCCATCCCTATACGCAGTAAAGGCAAAGGCCTGATTATGCACTTAGTGGGAAAGAACTAAAAATGAGTTTTCCTAGAAGGTTGGAGCACAGGGATGTGGTTAACAGATCAGGTTGTTGCAAATGAAGACACAGAGTTACAGGGTGCCCAAAGTTAAGCAGATAAAGTTGTCTTCTCTGGAGTGATCCCACTCAGCAGCACAGTCTGGCTTCCAAAGGCACGTGCTGCTGCCAGCTGGGTACTTTTGGGAAATGTGTGTTGAGTAAGATGCTGAGGAGATGGCAAAGGTATGTGTGCAGAACACACCTCTGAGTGCTCGGTGCAGGTGTGAGCAGTAAAGCTTGGATGGGGTTTTTGAAACCATGACTCAGTTCCTTTAGGAAGATCAGATACTGGGTTTCTGTTGTGTTAGCAAGGGGAGCTGAGCCAGGGCCCCCACACCCCCAGTGCTGCTCAAAGGGTGGAAACTCACACAAATCTCTCCAATTGATTTGACCTTATGAAAGAAATTCTAATAAATCCTCCAGGTCTTGGTAATGAATTTCATGACTCCCCCCAGCAAAGGCAATACCTGTGCCTTGGCAGATACATGAACCAACTCAAAGAAAGCTGGCTTGAGCACTAGAGACAGCGTGAGAAATGTGAGTGAACCCACTAGCATTGCCTGAAGAATATTCATTCATTTTACAGCCCAGATACACACTTGCAACAGCAAAGAAGCTGTGGATGCCTCATCCCTGGAAGTGTTCAGGGCCAGGTTGGTTGGGGCTTGGAGCAACCTGGTCTGGTGACACCCATGGCAGGGGGTTTGGAAATGGAGATTTGCACCTGTGGGTTTTGTTCAGGTTGTTTGTGTGTATACACTGATTTCAATGGCCAAAAGTTGACACAATGAGAAATAGAAATATTGAGGAAACATCATTGTGGTCAGCTCTGTGCTTGGGTATTTACTTCTCTCAGCAGGGCACTAACATGTGAAAAGGTTTTTAACAAAAGGTTGTCATAGCTCAAGGCCAAGACCTGCCTCTTGTTTTACTGAGCAGTGTGTTTGACTAATATTTAAGGTACCTTTTGAAAGAGAAGCTGTCATGGTATGTGCAGGTGTGTAAGCTATGAACTTTTGTATAAACCAGTGAATTTATTTGAGCTGAGATTTGTTCTCGGAAGTCAGTCGTTGGGCTGTGAAAACAATTCTCCCTGTTACTGTAAGATAGATTTTCCTGGCAATAAATATCCTGGGTTTTATCTTGATTACTGTTTTTTTTTTTTTTTGTTCTCACAGCCCTGCACTCTGCTCCTGAGTCTTTGGTGCTTTGTAATTTCCAGCTTTTCCTGATGTAAAATAGAGGATGAAGACAGTAATTGAAACAATTGCAGTAGAGGAAGGTTTTCAACCTCTGCCTCTGTTTGCTGGCATAGTGTGAGTCTTAAATAACATGTTTATAAAGTGGTCTGATGTGTGACATTCAGATGAATGCAAGTGTCATTCAGAAGTGCACAGACCTGCAATTTATATAGTAAATACACCTTTCATGTTCAGTAAATTCGAAGTCGATCACACTAGTTTCAGAGTGACAGTATTTTAAGCCATAGCTGTGCAATTCTGCTAATTAAAAGTTGGGAAGCATGACATGTAAGCAAAGAGGTATTGGAAATATGTTTTGCCTCTGGAGCATGTAGATGAAGTGCTTTCCTCCTCTTTAAAGGAAGTTATAGCAGTAAAAAAATGGAAGTGGCATGAATGAGTCTTAAAATTTCACCCCCTAGTAAGAAATCACTAACATCAACTTTTTGAAGAAAATCACTAACCCAGAGCTATCTATTTGAAAGCATGACAGAAGACTGACTATAAGGGTAAAAACCCCCAAAACATTCACAGGTAGCAGCTGAAGAGCTGAAAAATAATAATCATTATTATTTTTGCAACTTTTTACCAGTGGTTAAGTTTGCTATTAGAGCGAATTGGTTATGGTGGCAATATCCTCACAGGGAAACATTGCTTGTATCTCGTGTGTTTGTTTTTCCTAAGAATGTAATTTTCTATTTCAACCAGCAGCAGAGTGCAGAGATCTGCACAATATTATGGCAGCAAGTGTTACCCATGAGGTCACAATGAAACACCCACTGCAGCCACCTCATCCTTTAAAGATCTGAGAGGATGAAGCACAGCTCAGTTGCCTGCTGTAACAAGAAGTAAAATAAATAAATAAAGATAGATAAATTACTGAGAAAAAGTAAAGTAAAATGTTCCCTACACACCAGGAGTAAAAATGTAGCCATGTCCTGTCCCTTCTGGGCAGCCTCAGAAGGAGAATTAGGGAAGACTTTGGAAAACTCTGTCCTTTGCCAGACCCTCTCCAGTTCAGGTCCTCTGTGGTTCACCAGTGGTGGGGACAGTCAACATGGTGAAATGTGCCATCATGCTGGGGCAGGAAGCTGGCTGTGGAAGTGTTGATGGCTTTGATCCTCTTGGGACCGGTCACAGGGGATGCTCACATGTTGTTTATTACTCACAGGACAGGAGCTTGGCAGCAGCAGTTGAGTGGAGGATGTACTGAGGTGGAGAGGCTGGGCATGATGAAAGACACATCTGCCCACTCAGCTTGGGAGGGTGGGGTTGCTCTGGGAGACAGCTCTGTTTCTCTTAGCAGAGCTGCTCAGTTTTGATACTCTACTGCCTTATTTTATCATGAGGTTTTGGACCTTTTTGTCCAATTGTCACATGTTTTCCGCTTGTTTTTGTGTCTTGGGAGTTTGGTGAGTGAGGCTATGTTTGGAGAAGGACCTGCTGTGATGATAAATAAGGTGCAACCAAAGCCACGGGCCCCAGATAATAGATGTTCAATTCTGCAGGACGCACCCGTTTGGGCAGTTTAATTTCTAAGCAGTTAAAGATCCTTCTTGTGAAAAATGGCTTCCCATTCCCAACCTTATAATGAAAGTAAAATAGTGGGAAGACAGATGAGTTAGCACTCCTAGAAATCCATTATGTAGCAGGGTGAGAAATAAAACAATTTGTCTCCCCCTTGACTGACTTTTCTTACACCAAATAACTGTGTAATTGTCTTAAACCCCGAACAGAGAGCACAGTCTGGAGGGAGAGAGGTTCTTGGATTTCAGCTGGCTCCCAGCTGTTCAACTGGGGAGAACAAGGTGGTGTGTGTGAAGGGAATGCACTGGGAACCAATTTCTCAGAGCTGTGACCCTTTTCCTCTTTGTCAGATGCACTGATTATCTGGAATACGTTTTCTTGCTAAGTATTGTGTGAGATTCTGGCCATGCAGCTGCCTCTGAGCCCAAAAGGAGTCCTCAGCTGGCGGAGGCTTGGGTGGACAGCGTGGGATTGTGCACCCTGTGAGCAGCAAGAGGAGCTGGCTGGAGCCATGGAGCTCAGAGCTGCACCTTGGATGTGACAGTGGTGGGGAAAATGCACTCAGGAGCCAGAAGATATAATGACCCAAGTAGTTATTTATATTTTAAACATTTGCATTTTTTAAATTTCTGCTGTCTTTTAAAATTGCTGAAACAATGCAAAGGAATTTTGTGGGGGTGAGACTACTTTTTTCTGGGTTTGCTATGGCTGGATATGTTGTTGTTCCTTCCTTACACCACATTTTGAAGTGCTGATTGTGAATGCTCTCCATGTAGATTCAGAAACCCTTTTTTACCATGCATTATATAGGTTTAATTTTAGAGCTAGCCGTGGCAATGGCTTCCCTTTAATGAGAGAGATGGATCTCTCATGGTACTGGAATTATGGAGTTTGGATCAGGAAGTATCAAGAAGCCAATGTTTCAGCACATGGCTTGAATTTTACCTTCTGTGTTGGTATCTTAGTAAATAGTTTTCTAAAAATTGATCAGTTTTAATTGAGAAATGTTATTTTTGCCTCAGTATGAGGCATGTGAAATTCAGACTATTAGGTCTCTAAGTTTCATCCAGGGGCCAGCAGTGCTATATCTTTCAACTCAAGCTTTCAAAACAATCGGTAGTTTATTGTGTTAGGACAGATTTCTCCTCTTCTGAGAGCGTAAACTGTGTTTTAATAGCAATGTTGATAGTCATCTTTTAAAAAGTTTGAAGTTGTGGTGTGGGGAAATTCAGAGCTCTCAGCACAATGCAAACTTTTGTAGTTAAATCAATGAGCTCCCCTGTTGAGAAGTGAATGACCAAAGGCTCTGTATCATCTCTGCCACCCTTACATAATCCCAGTGGTGTGGATAGTGGAGTCGCTGCCCAGAAATTAGCAAACAATTCACAACAATGAAGGCACAATGAAACACACTGAACACACAGCCAGGGAGGAAGTTGAGATTTGTGTAATTTGAAAGGAGAGAAGGCAAGTCAGGAAGAAACAAACCCTTGAAAAACCCGGGGGTGTGAAGGGGATTTCTGTGCTTTTCTGTCCTCTGCAGGGGTGAGCTGATGGCCAAGAGCAGGCGTTGTCCTGCTGTGGCTGTTGTGTGTGTGTGTGAAACCTGCCCATCTCCTTTTGGGGCTTGACTTTCAGGGAATGTTGAGTTTTTTGTGTCTCTGGAACCCAGCTGAAGTCACAGCTGATGTGACGACATCCCAGCTCTGGTTGCCTAAACCCATGGCAGAGAACAGGAGGGAGCAAGTTTGCTTTCAGGGTACCCAAGGATGGTTTGGGCAGCATTCTGTTGGCATTGTGGCATTGCTTTGGTGAGAGCTGCTCTGTTTGCTGGTGTTTGCCCTCTTCGTGGGTGGATTTCCTCCTGCTCTGTGTCTTCATGCCTGAACCTGTCTTGTCAAGATTTGATCATGGCTTAACTCTGTGAGACTAAGCAGGGGAACTGTGCCCTGAGCATGAGCCAGCAGGGCACAAATTCATCCTTTACTTGACCTCCTGTGATGATCAAGCTCCTGTTTCAGTAAAACCTCACCAAATGAGTTTGACCAAAGCATAGAGGTGTGTGTGGAGACCCTTCTGTGCCTGGGATCTTTGCCTCCAGTTTGGTTCCAACCCTGGTGCAGGAAGAAATGGGCTCCTTGGGCACAACCTCTCCTGCTTGGCTCTTGGTGCTCCTCCCCACACCTGCAAGGTGCAGAGTAAATGACTGCTTGCATGGGAAGGAGCTGAAAAGCACACGTGGTTTGGAGCCTGGTTGTATTAAAGAAAAGCTAATGACAGATATTTACGTGGAAATGTCAATAAAACATTTTCTACGTGCTTTTGGCTGGCTCGCTGGTAATGTGCTCCCAATGGAAACAAATTGGATCGTCAGTCAGGCCAGTGCCTTTGTCAGTCCTGAACTCCAGTTAAAAATAACATTATTTTAACATGTTTTTAAAGCACCTTTTCCTAACGTGATCCAGAAGCCTGCGTAAAAACAACTTGGAATAATCTTGAAATCCAGAGAGGGCCAAGCTAGAGAAGGAGCCAACACCTTTGGGCAAAGAAAACCAGAAAATCTGAGGAAGAAGGGAGGGAGTATATTTTCATGGAAAAATCTACCTAAAACAACATTCTCTCCAGAAAAGGTATTTTTTTTCCTTGAGAAATCTCCATGTAAAATGAATGCAGTGCTGTATATATTTATTTAGTTTTCTCTATATATCTATTCCATTTTTCCATTGAAATAATATCCCATTAGCACCTAGAGCCAGCAAGCTTTTGTCTTTGGAGCTCCCTCAAATTATGTTCTTGGTTATCCTATTAATGGAATATGAGATTAGGGAGTTTGGGTTAAATACATCATAAAGCAACAGCAGTGTGCAGCTCAGATGCTAGTTTTATTTTTCTGTGATTGGTTAATCCATGAATTGAGGAGACCAGGTGTTTAAATTCCACATTTATTGATATTCCTCTAGCAGTGTCTCCCAGTCTGTGGGAAAACGCAATCATTTGAGGCCACTGCTGAAGGAATGCTAAAGCAAAGCACAGCTTGAGAAAGAATCTTTTAAGGAAATGATAGCTCTGCAGTTTGTGTCAGTCCTGTTCTGAGCAAACTGACACCTAAATGACTGACAGCAGCAAAGATAAATATAGCAGCAGCATGGCAGGGGAGCTGAGATGAATAGAGGAATATTCCAGTGACAGACTCTGACATCCTGAACTGATGTCACTGATGAACATCCTGATCAGTGAAAAAGTCTCAGGATTTGCTGTGTTGGATTCAAAGACACTGATGGAGTCTGAGGCAAGTTCCAAGGCACAGGTTTCCATTCTCTTGAAGCCTGTTCCCCCTGAGCTCAAGTCCTTTGTGAAGATTTTCAGGTGTGGTTATGCAGGATCAGGGACTCCTGGTGAAGTTGGTCTGTTCCTCTTTTGGTACTTCTGCACTGTTTACATTTTTTAATGCTCATCAGGACTTAATATCTGTTTGAAAGTAGGAATCTTGAGCTCTGCTGACCTTCTCCAGTAAGATCTGGAGCAGCCCATACTTGCAAAATAGGTGCAAAAGAATGAACAGTCAAGAAAAAAAAAAAAAAAAGTCTGCCAAGAGTTGGAAGCATTTTATTGTGCTTAATGGTCCACCAGTAGTAGGTAGAATCTGCAAGGGTGAGAATGTAGTTTCCTGCCTTTCACTGACCAAGGTCTATTTAGTGAGTTTAATCTGTAATTCTGGGATGCTGGGAATGATGTAGTTTCAGGTATAACTCCAATTTCTGTGTCTGGTAGAGGCCCCTGCTCTGCTGCGTTCAATAGGTGCTTGTTCTACTCCTCTATGTAAGATCTGCAAAGGAATAGGAATGATTAGTGAAGATTTAAGAGGGAAAAGCTTTTATTTCTTTTTACTTTCTCTGCTTGTTTAATAATAAACCCAAGATTGTAATAAATAGAGGTTGTATCTGGTCCCCTCTCCTTTTTTTGGATTTTCTGTGCATCTAGACAGACTAAGGCAAAGAACATACTTGAGAACAAATCTCTCTCAGAGAGAATTTTATGATGCCCCTTTGTATGATATTATACCAAAGCAGCGAAAATATTTATGAGAGAGTAACCCAAGCAGTGTGTGTATAAATGTGCACAGCCATGAATGCATATGGACTCTCTCTGCAGGATAAAAAGCTTTTGTGATGGTTTAAGAAAAATATTGAGCTACCAAGGGGACTAGATAGCAGCAGTTTTCTGAATACTTGTGCTCTTCCCAGAGCATTTAGAAATAATCTTTGGCTGTTGAGGCAAGAAATAAATAAAAAATTTTCTCTGATGGGGATTTTTTGGCTTCTGTATGAGCCTGAGCCACGTGACTGGGCTGGGCTGATTTAGGAGCAGTGCACTGCAAATCTTTTCGAGAGTGCTGAATTCAGAGGCTACTAGGCACTGCAATTAGCTAGTGTTTGCAGGGTAGGGGGATTAGAAAAAATAATCACGTTACAGCTGCCCTGTGTCTCAAAGCTTGTTTGGAAACACTTTTAATTGGTCTATCTGTCATGCCTTTCGTTAGGATTAAGAATGGCTGGTGCTCTGTGGTGCCCAGAAGCAATAATCTCAGCAAGACCATGTTCTCTTCGCAGCTTCATTAACCTCTACAATAAACAGTCAAGGCTTTACAGGATAAATGTTCACAGAGAAAATGTTTTGCAGCTCTTGTATGGGCCATCTGTCTTTTGACGTCGCCATGGGTGAATCCTAGATGGTTCTTTCCTAAAGAGTTCAGTACAAAAATCAAATTTTCAGGGCCCTGCAGATATTTCAAGTGGAACACAGCTCTTCCTGTGTACACCCATTCACAGAACCCTCTTGTGGGCTCCTTCAGCAGAGTTCAGTGTAGTTGGAAAGGCACGAGCGGGTGCTTGGGATGTCTGCAGCCTTTAGGAGGGTGAGGAAGTGAAAAGACAGGTTGCAGTTATTCCCCTAGAAAATAAACAGTGCTTTTTCACGTGCTGCATCTTGCTGATTTTGGCACCTGACTGCAGCGTGCCCTAGCTGAAGCGAAGAGCTGGGTGGAGAGACCTCGTGGAAAGATCTCCTGGATAAGCTTCTCTTCTCATCTGGGAAGTGCTCTGAGAGAGGAGCAGAAAAGGGGAGAATAACCCAACCATGCAGGGAATTGGGTTTATAGCCAAAACTTGGCTGAGTGACCTGCAAAACAGGGAGTTATGTTTGGGAACTTGCATATTCAGATGGCCCTCTCAGGCAGTAACTAAACCGGTACTTAAGGCAAGTTCCAGATAGGAAAAAAAACCCCAAGCAACATAACAAAACTAAAAAGAAAACCTCAAACTCACAAAACCTACCAAAATATAGCAACAATAAATGTAGTAATAGTAATTGGAAAAAATCTCCATGCCACAATCCTGGAATGGTGTGGAGTGATGTGGGGAGAGAATGTGTGGCACTGCTTCTTTGGCTGTCTGTGCTTGACACAAGCAGGAATGAGAGTTGGTTTATGAGGTTAGGTTGAAATTGGAGTTGAGGGAAGGAATCTATGGTGTTCCACACTGGGATTTGGGTGTGAAGTAGTCCCTCAAGCTTTTAGGGTTATTTCTTTGAAAGTAATCCCATGACAGTCCTGCCCTATTGCTTGCTCTGCTAAGGCACTCTGGGTGATCTCTCTATGATGGTCTGTCTTATAAAATATGCAATATCTGATTGAGCTGAGATTGATTCAGGCTGTAATGAGGTTGTCTATGTGTTAATAAAACCCTGTTAGGCTGTTGATATAGCAATGCTGCTTCTGTCACAAATTGTTTTAAATTCAGCTTGTGGCAAAAAACTCTGGGCTCACAAAACAGATTTCATCATTGGCCTTTGAGTCATTTAATAATGATTGGAAACAACATTTTCAGGGAGACACTGCAAGATAAATTCCAGTTTCTACGTGGATGAAACTCCTTTTGAAAATCCATCTTCTCTCTGTCTTGTGTTCATCCAGATACTCACAAGAGTTCTCATCATCCAACCTTAACTTGGCTGCCTTGTTGACTCCCAGCAAGGAATGGGCACCCATCAAGTACATTTTTGGATGGCATGGAATTTTATTGGAACTATGTATGGTTTTGAAATCTCTTCTTTCCTTTCCAGAAATGTTTTAGGGTTTGATCAGAGTCTTGAGAGGAGCTAGTCCATGGAACAGCAACCAGTCATTTTACACACAAGCTACTGGAAAACAGACAGGATCCCTTCATTTAGCTGAGATGGCACCTTCTGCATTCTCTGGGTCTCTAGCCAAATTCATCCCAAAGATAATGGGTACCACAGGTAATTTAAGGAACAAAGAGCCTCTCCCTGCAGCTATGTGCAACTGCTGGTGGTTACCTAATCCTGCACCTGCACACAATTGCTGATGGTTTCATGATCCTATCTCCTGCTATCTCACACAGTCCACTTGCCTCTTTTACACTGCAAAATGTCTTGTGTTATAGACTTTCTTGCAGGACACACTTACAGGATGCTTACCTCTCTTTGCTCCCGTTCTAATAAAATTTCTCCTAATTTAATTCCCCTCTGGTTATGTGGTTTTTTTTAATGTACTGAGAAAACTCTCTTGTGCAAACCAGAGTGCTTGGTGAGGCAGCTGAACCTGATTAGTATTTCTGAGCACCTCCATGAGATAATCTGCAGTCATCCTTCCTCCCTGTTCCCTGTCCCTCCCGCTATTGCAAGTGATTTTATAGCCAGTGAGATCATGCATTCAGAGATGTTGTCTTGGTGCAAACTCGTATCTGTTAACACATCTGTGTGAACCATTTCACATCAAACTGAGGTGTTCCCATTCCTCCATGTGCGCTGAGTTTCTTTCCTTGTGGAATTTTCCAATGATGAAACAAAGTATCTATCAGTCAGGAATTATATCTAGGTTTTAAATCTCCTTTTGAATCATCTCACAATTTTCCCAGCTATTTCATGGTCTCAAACCATTTGTTCTCCTTATGTCTTTTCTCCTTTCAGGAAGGTTTTACTGAGCTATTTGTAACTTACTGGTTCCACTTTCTACATCTCTCTTAAAACCCTGAATCATGCTGAGTGTATATGTGGAAACCAGCAAATATGAGTGGTTTACCAGAGGTCATTATCAGCAACTATTTTCATATTGGGAAGAGATTATTCGCATTTGATTGATAAAAGCTGATGTTTAATCAACAACTATTTATATTTCTAAGGGAGATAAGTAATTGCACTTATTAGTAGGCAGATATATACAGGCCTTAATCAGAAGGCTGCAAGGATTTCTCTGATGAATTTTACATGAAAGCACAGTGCTGTATCTGACATGGGTTGTCCAAACTGGAAATCAATATTTCTGGGTTTGATGACACTTACAAAGAAGGAAATCAAGCTTGTTAGTGCCTGTCATGAGACGAAGTGGGTATTTAGTTTTCAGCAAAAATCTGCAAGATTTTTGAAAATCATGAGGACTGAGGATTTTTTTTTTAAAACCAGTTTATCCAAGGTACTCTTTTCCTATACAGAAAATTTATTGTTTTTATGGATATTTCCTGTGGGGTGGGTGTATGCAGGGAACTATGTTTACTGTGCGATCTCATTTTTCTCCACAGTATTTTTTGGTATATAATTACACTGTTTTGGTCACATACAACTCTATTATCTTATGATTAAACTCATGTATGAGTTATTGTCTCAGAGAGTGCAGTGCTGAGATACAGACATGGTTTAGTCATTTGGCCAATTACACAACTTAAAATCTGATTGAATGTTGGAGGTATTACTCTTAGGGGGATTTTCTCATCTACTGGTTGATTTATTTTAATAGTAATAATAATAATAATTAGAAAACCTTTAAAAATGGTTTGAAATGGAAAGCCTTTATAATGTAATATAGAAGTCTTTCACAAATACCAAAGATAGAGAGATTTATGATAATTCAGCCATGGTTTCACCCGTGCAAGACAAACTGGTACTTCTCAGCAGACCTTATTCTGCCAATGTTTCATCTTTTTTTAGTCCCTCTTTTCATAACCTTTTCTGGCTACTGGAATTGGGAGAATGAACAGCATCTGTCAGTCATGAAACAAAATATGGAGGAATGCAGGTTTTAGATTTAAGAGCATGTGTGGTTTGGGCCTCTGTGGAAGGAATACTTCTGAGCTGTTCCTTGGCCAGGTTAAATATTGAATTATGGACTTGGATTTTTAGATACTCCCCAACCAAATCACTGCTAGGCGAGTCTCTGAAGATATTTGTAAGTCAGTGCTGTGGTTCATTCCACGTTTCTTCAGTCGGAAGAGTAAACCATGGTCCAGCATGAGACTCCTTTGGTCCTTTCTGCTGAGGAGGTGAAGGTGGGGAAGAAGAGCTGCTCTCTCTGCTGGCTTTTCTGCCTATGGATGAGAAATTAAATGCTCCAGATCTGCAGTGCTGAGTATCCATCCCATTTGAGGAAGACTGTGGTTTGCTGCTCACATCTTTCCATATCCATTAGCCATGCAGGGCAGAGTGAATGGAGTAGCTGGTGCTCAGGTTTTCAAAGAACCAGGAGTGAAATATTAATTTGTCCAGAAAACACAGTGTAATGTTTCCATTTCTTCTTGTCTGGCTTAGCCAGTGCTCAATATGAACCTGTTGCTGAGTTACTGCCAAGAGAAGGTGAGAGGGTGTTGCTGTGAGGGGTGAGTGAGCAAGGACAGCCACTCTATAATCCAGTAGAACACAACTGTGTCCTTGCTGGATAATATGCCAGTGTTCTGCGAATTAATTTTTTTTAAGTAAATCCTTTGTTGATTGAGTAGCTGAGGCAGATATTTGAAGACCTCTGTTTGCCCCCACTGTAAGTGCAAGCTGATGAACTGTGGGCTGCTGGGTTTTTTCATCCTTGCAGTGTTTGCTAATGGACCTTCACCGTGTCTTTGAAGGATCCTTCCTGGGGGTGAGAGGAGCAGCAGATGAGCAGTGTGATTAGTGATGCTGTCCATATGAACTCAATTGTTTTCACCTTTTTATTTCTCAGGGGAGTAGGTTCATGTCACGGGGCCCTGGTCACTGCAGCCTGGGCATCTCCAGCCACATCATTGCTGGAAGAATCTGGGAAAAGGGGAAATGCTATTACACAAGAAACTAAGCAGTAATCATGGGCAACACTGTTAATGATGAATTTCTACCTGAGCTGGATTTATCAACTGTCAGCTGGGAAAAATACTGACCAAGGTAGCTGGGCATGGATTTCAGAGGTAGCAGAAGTAAATGATAATGTGAGTACTGTTCTGGGCGGAGGGTTCTGATAGTCTTGCCAAATAGTGGTACAAATTTTAGTCTCCTGTTATCTGTCTTCACAAGGCCTTTCTTTCTGCAACTATCTTTGTCTGCAGGCTTAAATTCTGTGATATTCTGGAATGCAAATACCTAATTGTGCTTGCAAATCAGGTGCTTAAACTTCCAAATCCTCCTCATCGTAGTGTCTTTGTTTTCCAGATTATATGAATCCTAAGGGTCAGAAAAGGAGATTTCCATCTCTGAAGCTGCCACCCTGACACATTTCCTCCAGGACTTGTGGCATTTTGTAAATGCCACCTTAGCAACCAGGGATGAGATATTGCACAGAAGTATTTTTGGTAAATGAATAGAGACCCTTTTAGAGGCAAAAATGAAGACTGTCACAGCAAACATCCTCAGGGCAATGTATTTTCTAGGCTAGACACTGTCACCCATTGAATCAGTGATGGAACACAAAATTTTTCTCTTCTGCTTCACTTAACCTGCCCAAGCAGCTCCTGATTAGTGAGAATTTCTCACTTTAGAAGCTGGCTCCTCTGGAAACAGTGGAGGGCTATTACCTGTCCTGCTGTAGAGCAAGTGTGAACCCTTATGTTTTGCTTCCAGCTTCAGGAAACACCACAAGGACCAAGTAATTATTTCAGTGCTGTTTAAAATATGTCTACCCTCAGGTAACAGCAGCTCAGCAAAATAAATCACTGCAGAGTTAAGTGGGATTTGGATCTTCACATTCTTATTTATAACATAATTTTTAGTGTGAAGGGAGGGTGAACCAGAAGTTTTGTGATAAATAGAGGCTTAATTATGGCAATAAACTGTGGCTTCTTTCTCAGAATGGCAGCCTCATTTATTTACTTTTAAAATAGTGTAAAATTATTAGACTCCAGGAAAAAAAAATAACATTTTATCATCCAGAGTAGTTCTCCTTCTTTTATGAGATATAATTAATAACACTCTTACTGCAGTTGGTGTCCTCTCCAGAAGGAGCCCAAACAGTGCAGTAGAGCTTTGTGTTTTTTTTCTAAGGCACTTCACAGATGATTGCAGTTATTCTTACTGTGAGACACCGTGATGCTATTCCCACTGGAACATTTGTCAAAGTGAAGCCCTGACAGCTTGAAAACATGATGGGGAGAAGAGCATCTCTGGCTGGTTCTGTCTGGGCACAGGCAGCTCTGTGGCAGTAAAAGGCAGTCACACAAGTGAAAGCATGGACAGAATGATGTGTGTCTGTGTGTGACAGCTCATCCAACTGTCTTCTGCAGACCTTCCTGCCAAACTAAAATATGGGCCTCCAACAGCTCCTTGTGAATGTCTAGACATCAGATCAAGATTGCTGAAGTTTTCTTAACTCACAGTCCCGAATGCTTTTATGGTTGAAACATCACCGTCATGTTTTTGCTCATTGCAGGTGTCTCCCATCCAGGCAGTGTTTGGATTCCTGTAGCTCTGAAAGTCTTACATCCACGTTTTGTCTAGGTCCTTGTGTAATATTTGAGGCAGTGGCCTGTTCTGTCTACTGGTTTAAATAAAACTCCTGTCCAGGTGGTAGCTTTTATTCCATTTCATTGTTTTTCCTCTGACTTTGACAGATGCCATGTGGCTCATTTATAGGAACTGAATGTGTCACAGTGACTGTGCTACCTATATACTCATTCCTCTCTCTCTCTAATCCTCCAAATGGCTTTTCTTCATTTCCCAGAGCTTTCACAGGCTCTTCTACACTTATCTTACAGTCTGTATCAGACAAGATCCAAGTTCCTGCCTGCAATCAGCCCATAATGCTGGCCTTCATCACCTGCTCATTACATTTTCAATCACACATTTCTGCTCCTTTCTCTCAGGCAATCCTTTACTCTTGGAGGAAAGCCACCATCATCCCCCCCTACAGAAGTGCCATTATCAGCCTTGGAGTCCACACTTTTTACTCCATTGCCTGATGATAATGATTAGGTCTGTGGAAGGTGCATGCCATGGTCATCATCTTGATCTCACAGTTTCCTGGTAATTTTTCTTCTTTCTGCACATTCCTGTCATCTCTTGCCTTTGGATGGTGACCTCTTTCAGGCCAGGGTGGCCTCAGTACATTGTGTGATGGTGATGCAAAATTAGTAACAATAATATCTGAGGAATTCTGAAATATGAAGAATATTAATATTCATTCTTTTAACATCTAAATCTGGTCCAAATAAGACTTCAAAAACAAGCTACTCATTTAGCAACTTCTTGCTGTCCTATGAGATAATGAGTTAGTTACATCTGTCTTTTATTCAGTTTTTTAGTAGATGTGGGAGTACATTCAGTCACAAGAACTACTCCGCACAACTTTCTCACTAGCAGCATCAGAACAAATTTAAAGACATGGTAATGTTCTGAAAAGGATAGAGAGAAAATGGTTCAAATTAACTAAATCTCCCCATTAGTGAATTATTCAAACCTTCTGGGGGGAAGCCTTCATGCAAATTTAAAATTGCATTAATTCACTTTGGAATAAATAATCAGTTTTAAAATATTCACACAGAATTTGGGGACATCATTATCTTCTCTTATTAATTATTTTCTGGTTTCCTGGTTTGCCTAGGTGGGAAACTCAATACTGGGCTGGGGACTGAATCCTCACTGACCCCTCTTCAGCTGATCTTTGGGATTCACCACAGAGATTTGCTTGGCTTTGTGCCCAGATACATCTCTGGGAGCCTTGTGCTCACCCAGCCGTGTTTGGAGTGGGCTCCCAGGGGCTCTCTGGGTGCAGCTGATCCTGGGGTGTCTGTGTGAGCAGCAGGAGGTTCCTCAGCTGGTTCTGGATGTGCTGGGACTGGCACTGGCCCCATGCAGAAACGTGCTGGAGAACAGGGATTGCAGCTTGCAGAGCTCATTGTCTGAATTCAGCGCTGCAATTCTTTGTCCTTCCAGAGGAAGACACATGACTGCATTTAGCAAGAGAGCTGGTAAATTGAGTCATTCTTTTGACCACCTTTTAGCACCATCAGAACTGTTCTTCAGTCAAAAACCCACTCAGATTACACTTGTTTTAGTTGTCGGACTGCGTGGGAGACTTCTAATGTCATCTTTACTGCTTGAATATGTGTGCTATGAATATTTCAAATGAAAGCCTCCTTACCCCCCAACATTAATTTTATAGATGGATAATTAATTATCCTCCCTATGGCAACTAACTGTGGTTTTTATTAACTCGCAAATCAAAAGAAGAGCTTGAAAAATGACAAGCTAATTTTTTAATAAGGTATGTCTTCCATGTTTATTTGTATTTTATTACCCGGCAGTCTGTAAAGTTATCTATTTAATTTGGAAAAACGCATTATCGCGGTTTGAGTAATCTCCCGTGGAAAAAAATAAAGATTATTTTGCAACCGCGGTGTTGAAATATATTGCACTGGAGTCACGAATATGCTAACCAGATAGATATCTTTGCCTGATTTAAGTAAATCAGACTCTCACTCTCATTATAATGATTGTGACAGTAGTGTTAATGTTCACAGAACCCTTGTGTGAGTTTTCTCTTGATATGTGATGTTCCCAGACATGAGATTTCTGCCCTGCTGTTTCCTGCCATAATTTTAATTTATTTTTTTTTCTTTACTTCTGAGATAGGCCCAGGATTTGTTTCAGCAACAAGTGTTTTGCAATTAGTTTTGATGGAGTCAAGATTTCACTGGTTCTCTCCAGTCTGCAAACCCCAGAATTGTTCCACCAATGTGTAATGAAGTTTGTACAAGCAACTCTTCCACATGAAGGGAATGAAAAAGTACAGGGGAGCTCCTGCCAATGCTTGCTTCATATCGAAACTATTCTGAGGAAGATTCTAAGAAATGAGGATGAAAATCATGGAGAGAGAAAGGGGAAAAAAAAAGAAACAACGAAAGAACTGCTGCAACATTTTCTGAGCTGTTTGTACCCTTTCCACGAGTCCTGTTTACTGCTTGTGGTCCTGCTGGTTCTGTGGCTTATCAGGAAATAATGAGCTCTGCAATCCTGGCCGGGTTTAGCAAAGTCACTAATTGCTAATTGCTTTGATTTAACTTTTCAGCTTCTTGTCCCATCGAGTGCTGTCTCCTGGGTGGGACTGGAGGTGGTGACAGATTCCTGCTGCCTGGGGGCAGGTGTGTGTGTCCTTCCCCTTTGGAGACAGGCAGCTCTGCTGAATGCTGCTCTCCATCCTGCACTTCTACCCATGCTGCCAGCAGGAATAATCAGATCTCTGTTCATGTGGATCCCTCTGCTGCTTCATCCTGCTTGGACCATGGAGAGTCTCAGATGTGCTCATGGAGGATTTTGGGTTCCCATAAGGGAAGAGGGGATTTCTCCCTCACCCCAAGGCCAGCTTTTTGAGATGAGCTCATGTCCCCTTTGAAGCTCTGAAACAAATTGCTCTGTTTGCTGCCCTGTTACAAACTTGGCTGGAAGTCATTGGCTTTCCTTCTGGAGTACAATGGTTTATCATCTCCATATTCCTTTTGTTCTATTGGCATAGTTTAGAGATTTCTTTACTATTCATATTTATGCATCACATCTTGGAAGCCTGTGGGGAAGACAAGATAGAGAAATCACACTTGAAAGAAAAAGCTGTCAAGCCTAATCTGCTGCATTTCTCATTTTCTGGAACAGTGGGAAGAAATCTTTGCGAGGCAGTTGTTTGGACAGTCTCTGATCCAGCTTTAGAAACCCTGGCACGTTCATAATGTTTGACTATATAAAAGGTGTGAGTGTGTGTGAGCGCTATAAATCCAGGTAAGTGCAGCTCTGCGGAGCTCAGACCCATGGTGTGCAAGGTGTCAGCAGGTGACAGCAGCAGAGGATACCCAGTGTGTCTGAGGTGAGGGGGCTGCAGCCACAGGTGCCTCAACAGGCAGGAGCTGGCTCCTGACAGCAGCTGGAAGCAGACATGAAGTCACAGCATCATTGATCATCATCATATTTACAGGTTTAATATAGCTGGTTTGTGTCTACAATGAGAAAAACACGATTTTGGATAGCAGTGGTGTTTTGTCTGCCTGAGTGATTAGTGTTTCACTTAGCACTCTGTCAGCTGCCTGCCAGAAGCATAAAGGATGCAAGCTGGTGTGTCATATCTCTCTCCAAGACCATCAGGATATTTATTTAGACAGAGGGTGAGGGAAATGTTGTGCTGAGCACCTCAACGAGCAATGTGATCGTATTGGATAAGAAAGAAGTGCTTTGATGTCTGTGGGGGTGAGTTGGTTGGTTTCAATCTTCATCATGGGAGTTCAGTGGTGAGTCTTTGTTGGAGTCTTAGAGCATCCACAACGTTGTGATGGGGTGGAGCAAGTTGATTCTAGCTGACTTGCTGGAATTGAGGTCATTGCTCTGTGCTGGCCCAGTGAAGGGAACCATGTGGAGTGCAGGATGGCATCCAGCTGCAGTGGCCTTGACCAGCAGGAATTGCTGATCTCCCAACATATCCCATGGGATGTGCTCTCTTTCACTGCTGCTCACGTACAGAAACAAGATTCCACACACTCCTGCAAAGTTCTTCTCAATTCAGAAACTAGTATCTGGCACCAATAATGAATTTTGAATTCTCTGGGCTAATTAGGTGTACTCTGAAAAAGCCAGAAAGGGCTTTGCCTTTAATTAGAATTCATGTTTTGTAGAGGTAATAAATCTTGCTGGGGTTTAGGGCCATCCATGCACTTGTTTTGCTTTTTGTTGACTCAAACTTTGGTTTCCCTCCTTGGAGTGTCACTGATCAATATCTTGCCTGCCCATATCATGCTGTTTAACTGACATTTTTTCCCATGCTATCCAAAATCTAGATCCTTACCATTAGTAAGCGATATGCAAAACACTTGATTTCTCTCCAAACTCAGGATAATCCCCACCCTACCAGCTTCCCTGGAAGAATGCAACGATCACGTTTCCTTTTTCTTTCTTCAAATTTTGTTCATAACCTTACTGTACTGCAAATTAAAGAGAGCATTCTTTTCAGCCCTGGCACCAAATTAATTTAATTTCCATATTTTCATTATCTTCCTATTAACTACTAGCACTCTGCAACAAAGAAGCCATTTGAAATATATAAAGCTACAGCCATTCCCTGCTGCAAACTCTCAGGGGCACTTCGATAAATTACATCCTCATAATGAAGAAGTAGGGGAAAGAGTGGCAACAATAGATGTTTTTTCACAATGAAATGAAATCGGGGTTTGATCTGATGCAACATGACTTGCTCACAGCGCAAATAGAATATCAAATTATCCCTGTGAAATTTAAACCTTGCTGTATTCCTCCCCTTGTACCCATTGTTCTGCTGAAACCTTGAAGACTGCATACAATAATTTGCAAATGGGGATTTAGTTGATACAGTTTATTTTTGTCAACTTTCTCAATTTAATTATCTTCAGCCTACAGTGTAATTTATGTGTTTGATGTCACTATTCATTAGCAGTGCAGATGCAGCCTGGAAAGAGATTGTAAAAAAGCCCAACAATGCGGCTGGGTTCCCTCCTTAAACACAGAGCAACAGTTAAATACTGGAGTTGGTTACAGAAGGGGTTTGAAACAACACCATCAGAAAAATTACTACCTCAAGAGGCATAAGAATGTGAGTTTGTATAAGAAGTGTCTGTAAAAGTTGTAATATCAAAAGGATGTAGTTCTAATTCTGTGCCAGGACACATATCTGATTCATTAGCTGTCACTTAGAGGAGAGACAGACAGACCCTAAACTGGAGTTATGATTTTCAAGGTCACTGGCCAAATGAAAAACTGGCAATACATTTCATTGTGGGTTACTGTGAAATGGATTTGTTTGGGTTTTCTGTTCCCTCCCTCATATAAAAATGCCTTACACTGTTTGAAAACAAGTCTAAGGTTTTATATATTCAAAATGAAATATTTGGGATTTTTTGTTTGTTTGTTTTAAGCACAAACTACAAAATGAAGGTCACTTCCAGCTGAAAAAAAGCGTGTATTTTAAAAGGTTTTGTTTCCGCTTATGTGGATTCTTAATTTTATTTAAAAAACCAAATATTTCCACGATCAGATCAACTTATTGACACCGACAGAAACATGCAGATTAATTTTGATTAACTGAAACACACATTTGTAAGAAAGAGATATTGGTTTGGCTGACTCTGCTAAATACAGTCCCAGAGTTTGGTGTCTGAGTTGGTCAGAGATCAAATCAAGGCACTGGCTCTGCTGTCTCCAGCTCTGCAGGTGAAACCCAGGATTGTTTTATGTCTGCCCACGGCATAAGGGAAGGAGTTTTTCCAGTTCAGGCTCATCTTGCCGGCAGGAAGACACCTGCTCATGAAAATCTTTTCAACACAGCTTCCTCCCCCCATCCATCTTGTCCCTGGGTAGGGGGAATTAGTAAATCCCTGGGAAGAGGAAGGCTGAGCCCTTTGCTGTGACCTCTCTGTCACTTGTTGCTCCCTGAGGATGGGCTCTGCTGGGTTAGGGGACAAACCAAGTGGGCACACTCTGCTCTGGGGGATTTGGTTACCCTGGCAAGGGTGATCTGTGCTTTAGGCTGGGTGTCTTTGCCTTCTGGATGACAGAGTGGTTACTGGAAAACTAAGAAATAACTCATTAAAACCTAAAAAACCCCCATCCCTCCTCCCCGGTCCCAAACTCCCTGCTGGTGTGGAGCACAGGGCGCTCTGCCCGCTGTGGGAGGTCTCGCTTGGGCTCAAAATCCTTCTTGGGCTTGGCTGAAATCTCAGGTTTCAGGAGCACGGCTTGCTGCCCTTGTTTCCCTGGCCATGGGGCAGAGGAGGAATTCCTCAGTGCCTGACACTCTCCAGCTGCCTGGAGCTGCTCCTGGTTTTGGGGGGATCCCATGGGCTGGCAAACACGTGCCAGGGGCTGCAGTGACCGTCTGAGTTGGGAGGTGCTGCTTGGTTTTGGGGTGTTTGGGGTCTGAAGGTCGTGAACCTTTGCATGCCACTCTGGTGACTGCTCCCAGTTATCTGAATTAAACCCCATCTCTCCTTGCTGTGACAAATCCAGCCCACGGAGCTTTAAAAATTTAAAGCGATCGGGTGAATCGTTATGTGCATCAATTAAATCAGCCCTGCCAGTGACAAGTGGATATTTGATTTTCAACCCCCCAAAGGACAGTACATACTGTATTACACTAAGGTGATATTTTCTAATAAATTATCTAGCTGACATCTTGCCTCTGAGGGGGTGAGGTAGATTGTTAACAAAGAAGGCAAACCCAGCTTTTTCCTATTCATGCCTCATTTCCATCATGCATTAAGGGCACTGGTCTCAGTGCTCTGCACTTTGTGAATGATGAGAGATGGGAGAGGAAGAGTTCTTGAGCTGCTAATACAAATACATATATATTTTTTATTATTACTATTTTTTTAATATAGAATCATAGAGTTACTTATGCTAGAAGAAATCTTTAAAAGGACATTTAATCCAAGCCCTCTGCAGTGACTGGGGACATCTTCCACTAGATCAAGTTGCTCAGAGCCCCGTCCAATCTGACCTTGAGTATTTCCAGGGATGGGGCATCCACCACCTCTCTGGGCAGCCTGAGCCAGTGCCTCACCAGCCTCATTCTAAAAAACTTTAACTTCTTTATATCTGTTCTAGACTGACCTCCTTTAAATTAAAAACAATAGCCCCTTGTCCTGTCAAACAGGCCCTGCTGGAACATGTACAAAGCAGAGTCAACCTCAGCTTTGCCCTTTCCTCTTCCTTTCTCTACCCAGAAGCAAGTTATTATCTCACTCCTAGTGATGGAATTATTAAATCAGATCTTCCAGTAATTTTGTATCAGCATTGCTTCACTTCCACATTCACAGAACCTCACCTAGGGTGGGAAATCACACGGCTTGTGCAAGGAGACCACGTGAAGTTTGATGGCTTGGGGCAGACCCCGGCTCTGCACAGGAGCTGGAATAAAGGGAAAGGCTGGGTTTGTTCTCTTTTGCTCTCAGGGATAGCCAGGATTTGTTCCTCAGCATCTCTGTCCTCACTTGTGGAGATGGTGACCCCAAATCTCCCCCCTGGGGCTAAGGTTTGGTGAAGAGCCAGAAGAAAGACTGTATGAGGAGTATTTGTTGGACCCAAGGGAATGTTGTAAGGTTTCAGAGAGGGTTTCAGTGGTTTGCAGTGTTTGAGAGAATTACTAAAATTATTAAATTGGAAATAATAAATTCTCAATTGATTCAACATTTTGACCATGTGAGCTGGGGGCGAGGGAGAGAGATGACAGCTGGGGTAACCAAGATTTGCAAACTTCCATGAGTTTTCACTGCCCAAAAAATATTTTATTCATTCCCAAGTGGTTTCAAAAGCATAATGGCATATGCTAAGGGATCAGGAACCATACAGTGAGGCACCTGTAAATAAAGAAGCAAAGCAGAAGTTAGAAGGCAGCTTTGAATGAATCTACATTGAAAACACTCCTCTGATTCACTTTTCATATATTTAGGAAAGTGCTTCTTGGGACTCAGTTTCACTTGAATACAAGGCATTAGCTCATTGTCCTTACTGGGAGCTTGTTACATATTAATATCTATTTATTAGTATTTGATTCAACAAGTTAGATCAATTTGGTTTCAGTATTTATTTTTTTTAACAAATTTTCATGCGACTTTATCCCATCAATACGTGACAGAACAACTGGTTTGCTGGGCTGTGTTTTCCCTAGTTCTGCCTCCAAAAGGGTTTTCACAGCTTTTAAATGGGAGTTGTTGTGGTTTAGTGTCTCAGAGCTGCAAGTAAATGGCAGTTCTCCACAGGGAAGGATGTGTCTGAAAAAGGCTCAGCCTTCTGCAGACAGTGGAATAACTGCAGGAGAAGCCTTAATTGGGTGCAGGAGGGAGGAAGGAAAGAAAGCCCTTGACAGGTTGAAATATTTTTCTGTAGCAGCAGCATTTTAGAGGCACTTGTTAATGAAAATGATTGATTGGAAAATGAGTCAAAGCTTTTAAATCTTAAAAAATGATTTTCTTTTTTCCTTCTTGAAAGTGGATTCCTCATCTGATCAGGAAGACAAGAGAATTTTCCTCTCCACCTCCAAAGAATTAAAAGTTCCTTCAGGCTCAGTGTTTCTGAGAAACACTGCATAATTATGCACGGGACACCTGGTGCATGTGTGTGACAGGCAGGATGAGGTATCTGGCTTGCTTTTGAGACAGAGAATAGCAAGAATAAAAGGTGAACTACCTTTTGTACTGAGTGTTTAATAATGTCTTTTGTCAAACAAATTAACAGCAGACACCCTCCCCAAAATCCAATCTCAGCTAATGAACAGCTGGAATATTACCTGACACGGCACCAAAATTTTTAGATAATATGTATTGTTGGTTCTGATGTAAAATAATGAAAATAAAATAAATGACAGGCTGTTTTCAAATAGCTTTATTGTCTGTTCTCTTCTAGTGGAAGTGGTAGTCTTCAGTATTGGTAGGGAAGGGAGAAATAATGGTAGGAATATTAATATCCATCTTCCACTTATGTCACACTTCCAACCCCATGAAGTGTACATGAAGATGATACATGACATCAATGTAGCATTAATAAGAGCTCAAATATAAAAAAATCCCAAAGTGAGAGCTTTTCTACCAGTTAATTCAAATTTGCTGCTTATTTATATTTCATAAATAAAATATGTCTTTTTGCCACCTGCTTATATAGTGGCACTCATAAATAAAATAGTGACCCAGTAGAATCTGAACATTAGGAAAGGGAGTGAATGTGATTTTAAAGTGTTGAAATTAGGTGAGGCAGAACAAAAGTAGCTGGCAGGCTGCACTGCTTTCTGTGTATTCAGCTTGCATGCAGGGTTTATATGCCTTCAAATTGTTTGAGCTTTAATGGTCATAAAGATTAGAAAAAATTAAAATCCAGTGAAGTAGAAAGCAGGGCTCTCCCCACACACGTTTTCTTGATTTAATTCTTTTTTTTTTTTAATGGGTCTGCTTCCAGCAAAATCCTCGGTTCAGAAGCTCTGACCTCAGATAAATAATGTGCTCTACCATTGTTTTAAAGCAATGGGTATTGCCCGTGTGCCCAGTGTTGGCTGGGTGTGTGCACACCCTGCTGATCAAGGGCTCTCCTGGCAGAAGCCCTGAAGTGTCTGCACCTCCAGGAGTGAAGCTGTTCACCTTGGGAAATGCTCAGGCTCCATTTGTAAAGGAGAACCTCTGCTAAATCTCCCTTCCTGAGGGTCCAGGGTGAAAATGAACCAATCCCTTGTTTAAAAGTGTAACTGGATGCTTTTGGCTGCTTTGAGAGGGATGGGAGGCGTTGCGGGCACGGCTGGGCTCTCCTTTCAGATTTGCACTGCAGTTCTGGTGACCTGCAGCTCACAGCTCTGGGTCCTGTCTGTGCCATGCTCCCTTCCCAGGGTCACTTGTGTGGGTTTTCTCTTTAAATGATGGCAGGAGGAGCTGAAATGATTTTTCCTCTGCTGGGCTGGCTTCATCCTCCGAGTGCACACGCTACAGTTCTGGGCTGCATGCCTGAGTGATGTGTTGAGCCTTGGATCTCTTCACAAGACCTGCATGGACAGAGATAGGGAGCAGGTTTCAATCCAGCTCCTGGGCTCTTGTTTGCAGTCCTCTGTGATGGTTCAGTAATCCTAGGAGCTAACAATAATAATATCAAGTGTCATTACCGATGGCTTTTTTAATCATCCTTATAATTCTTATTCTGAATAGCACTTAAAGCACATTTTTATCTTTCGTCGACAATAAAGCGCAGCCTCATAAATATTTAAATTGTCTGATTAAATTATCCATGCTGAAACAGATAACTGGGCACTTTAATAAGCTTAAACTAAAATCTTGGCTGTTATTATCTCCCTGGAGATGGGAGAGAAAGTGATAAAGGTTCCCTTGGCCCAGGTGACCCTCACAACATTCAGATCAGCAGCGGGTGATTCTTGTCAAATCTGACAGAGGCCTCAGAAATGAGCACAAGGTTGTTGATAATTAATAGCAATCATCAGAGTCTGTCTTTATATCTCTCTAACTGATGAATATAAAGAGAGGACAGAAAGCTTGCATGGCTCCCCTGCTCCAGAGCCAGAAAACCAAAGTGGGGAGAGATGCAGGGTGGGGTCGGGTTGGATGGGGCTTTGAGCAACCTGATCCTAGTGGCAGGTGTCCCTGCCCACAGCAAGGGGTTGGATCTGGATGATCTTTGAGGTCCCCAACCATTCTGTGGTGGTGAAGGTGTCCCAGTGGAGAAGGGGAAGAGCTGTGGTGCCTTAGAGGTTGATTACCAAATCAGCTTCCTCTGTTTAAAGTCCCTTTCCTACACTCAGAGGCACTTGCTTCAATTTTGTACTGAGCTTTTCAGAGCCAGAGAGGACTGCTGTGTTGTTCTCTTGAGGCACATGCCAGCCATGGGATGTCACCCAAGTCCTTGTTCAAGTCCCCTGCCTTGCAGCTGGATCAATGCATGCGTTTTTTAATTGAAAAATGAAATTGTTATGGCAGCTGCTGTTTTTCTCTCTTTGTGTTCCTGGAAAATGTTGAAACAGCCTCTGAGTCACCTATTGCTGCCTCCTGAGGTCATTGCCCTCACTCCAACAGAGGAATCTTCTGTACCTTGCCAGCCTGAGTCAGTGAAAGCTCTGTCCAAGCACCTGCCCTGGCTCCCAACTCTCCTCCAGGCATGAGAGCATCTCCCAGAGCCACTTTCAGCCCAGGACTGCAATATGCTGTGATTTCCCCATTTGACACATGACATATACAAAATAAACTCCGGGCTCTGGTGCAGCCTCCAGGCCTTGGTGGAGAGAGAGAGGAACCAGATGAGCAAAGAGGGAGAGCAGGGAACTTTCAGAGCAGGGAAACATGAAGACAAGGCAGAATCCTGTTTTAAGCAGAACTTGGGACAAGTCTACCCAGCATGGGAAGAGTGAGAGTCCCATGGGTGGGGGAAAAGGAAAGAGGAAAGATTTGGAGCCAGGCTCCAAGCTGCACAGGATGGTCTGTACAGTGGAGATGGAGAGTCTCTGCAATTAGAGCCCCTGTTCAATGAGAGCCTCCTCTGCAGGAGTGGGGCAAGCTGGCTTGGTTTGATCCCAGCCCCCAGATCACTTTGCTGCTGGCTTGCAGTGGGTTACCAAGCCTTTGGCTGTGCTGCTCAGCTATTTCACATCCTGTCCAAAATTCTTGTGCCCCTCCTTTTTTCTTAATCACTTCTACTACCCACTGCACTGGCTCTGCCAAGCAGCTGCAGAGAGCACAGCTGTGAGCCAGAACCTGGTCTCCCTCACCTCAAACAGCAAGAATTGTTTCATGCTTGGTTTTGTGCTTGCTTTTTGTGCTCAGGGGAACAGCTCTGAGCAAGTGTGGACTGGGTTAAAGCAGACAGGAAGAGAGGCAGCAGATTCCTATTGCAACCTGTTAGACTGGACAAAGTCAGCATAGAAAATTCGGAGCACAAAAGCAGGAGACACGACCTGATTTTGCTTTCAGACTCTTTAGTACTTCACAAGAAATTAGGCAAAATTTTCTCAACATCCTTCATCAGAAAAAAAACCCAAAAAACCAATCAACCCTCCACTTAGCACACATCTGAGGAAAAAGAAAAAACAGATTGATCTGAAAATAAAAAGGAAAAGCAGGGCAAGAAATATAATTAACTAACTTATTTCCTCAGGGGAAAAGAAGGGTTTGTTTTGTAACTTCACAGGATGGGAAGGATTTAAATGTTGAGTGGGTGCCTGTATATCCCTATGCACAAGAATTTCTAGCTCTGTGTCTGTGCTTTTGTGTCTGAGTATACAGATGGAGAGTTGGCAGGGCTTGTGTTCCTGCGTTTATATGTAAAATGTATATACTTTATTTATACATTTGATAGGAAACATGGAACAAGCTGTCAAGAGCAGGTGTGGGGTATGTGTGTACGAGAAATGCCTAATATATACTTTCTCCCTCCTTCCAACTTACACAAACACACCCAGCTCTTCAGACCACATTTCCACTCCATTTTAGGCCAAATGCTCCCAAAGTCACTGAGCACTCTGCACCTTTCCCTGCAAATGAGGCACTGGCAAGGAACAACTGAAAACACCATCCCATAACCTCTCATTCCTTTAAATTTTTTTTCCTTTAAACCATTTTCCACGATTTTGCTGCACTCTAGTTTTTCCAAAGAGAAACTTCAAGCAGAACTGCAGGTATTTGTCTTGCTGGGAGCAGAACATGTAACACCACACACAATTGTCAGCCTGGCAGGTAGTGCACGGGCCTCCCCATTAATTAATCTTTAATGCCATTAATTGGTTGTCTGCTTGGTGGAGAGGAAAAAGGGTAAACATTGTTCACAAATCAATTCAATTCTGCTCCTAACCAGGTTGTTTTCAAGGGGATAAAAACAATTATGAGCACTGCGGTGACTGGACACTCAGGCTTTGCTGATAACACCCCTGGAACAGCGACATGCACGAGCCACACTCAGTGGTGCAGGGCTGCTTATTGAGTTTTTTTCCTCTTAGGTATATGAGAAAGGAGGGATATAATTGGATTTAATTCCTTCTTTGCAGCTGACTCCATTATTTTATACCCTGGGCCTGGCCTAAAACAGACATTTTGGAGTCTGCTGCATCACTCAAAAATAAAAGCAGCTGTTCCTTGCTTACAGAGCAAACTTTTGGGTGGTTTTTTTTCATTCCACAGCAGGATCTCAGATTTTTCATTCTGCTAATCACTGTGGCAATCTTTGCTCCAGCACCTGGGTACAGAGCTGGCATGGTGCAGTGGTCCTTGGTTTCAGCATGAGGGCTGGGTGTGACAGCGTTTGCGACAGAGCAGGAGTGGTGGTGAGAAACTTCCCATCAATTAATCAAATTTCATCAGAGGTGTGCAGTAACACGCCAAAATGAGCAGTGTCAGGATGAGGTTATGTGAGTTCTGTACAGTCAATATCATAAATGTCGTGGATATTGTGTATTATAGATTATCCCTGCCCATGGCAGGAGGGCCAGAACTAGATGATCTTTAGGGGCCCTTCAAACCCAAGCCATTCTAGGATGTCTTCTGGTGACATCTCTCTGGTAGAGAGCTCTGCTGGGCTTTTCACAGCCCACAGCTTCTCTGAAAGATCCAGGGAAAGGTCTCTCTGTGTGTAGGTCTATAAATTCTTATTCCACCTCATCTCCGAAGCTCCATCTTCTGTTTTAGAACTTTTCTTCCTACATGGCTTGGTCCCATGTCAAATACCCTGAAACACCCTCTAGTTAGCTGATGGCCTCTCTTCATGTTCTAGACAGCCTTTAGTAAAGCTCAGCCAGTGGAAGGATAATGTGACCATCTCCTACACCAGCTCTCTGGCTGAGCTCAGAGAAAGCTGGTCAGTGAGCTGCAGGGAAGAGATTCTCCTGAGCCTTCAAAATAATACCCAGGACAAAGCAAAACATCATCCTCTGCTGCCCTGAATTAAGAGCAACCCAAACCACCTGATGAATAAGCCTGGTAACTCAGGAAAAGTGGGATTAGGGCAGCAGGGAGACTTAAAAATCAGCTGTGAGTAGCAAAGGAGAAGGTTATTCTTCTGCTCTAGGCTAGGAGCTGAAGCACTCACAAGTAAAATTCATTTTGCTTTAGGGGAGAAAACATATCTTCCCAGAAATGTCTTTAAGAGAAGTGAGGCCTTTTGGCTTATGTGCTGTGCATATGGCAAGGGTTGAGAGCTGGCAGCAGAGTCAGAAATGCAGCAAAACAGCAGCTCTGGTAGGGAAGAGGCATTTGTAAGGCACTGGAACAGGATGATTTCATGGTGGCATTGGATTCCCTGCTTGGCTCCGTTCAGAACTCATGGTGTGACCTGGGGTAAGTCTTTTTGTGAGAATTATGGCTTGATAACCTTGCCTTGCTCTTGCTGTTGGTGCACAGTGCTGCAGGGAGCACAAGGACTCGGAGGTGCCCTGCAGGTGGTGGCACCAGTACCCCCAGAGCTGGCCAGGGGAGCTGTGGTGGCACTGACTGGGCAGA
Organism: Brachypodius melanocephalos; assembly: GCA_013398615.1. Lineage (NCBI taxonomy): Eukaryota > Metazoa > Chordata > Aves > Passeriformes > Pycnonotidae > Brachypodius > Brachypodius melanocephalos. The sequence goes on along the minus strand of VZSR01003798.1, from coordinate 4,640,697 downwards.
AGCCACAGATACAAATGTCACACATACAAATGTGTGGTTGTGCAGTTTCTCGCTGATGTGCCAATTCTAACTTTCACTAAGAAGTTGCTAATTTAAAATATTCTGTATTTTTTTGCGCTCAATGAAGGACTTTGAAGGCTTTTTCTGTGGTTTGTAGGAGTCAGAAATGGCTTTGGATTGTAGCCATGAGTATTTAACCCTGGATGAAGTGAATGGTTTGGATGTGATGGACTTGGCTGCTCTAAGTTAGGCACACTTAGGCAAACCTTAATTCCCTCAGCAGAGCTCAGACGAGCTTTAGCCAAACTCCTTGTGGCATTTTCTGTTCCATTGTGACAGTTCTGAACGCTCTGCTTGCAGCATTTCCTTATCTAACGTGATGATATTTATGAAACCTTTGCTGCTGTCTTTCAAGAGGGCTGGAGTCTTTCTTTGTGTCCTTTTAATCTTAAAATTCCTTCATAGGGAGAATAAACTTTGTACTTCAGATATTTTCACGGAAACCCACTGGTGACTTTATGCTATTGGTTGAATTTTTACTTTTTTGTGTTTGTGAAAACTGAAGAGAAACCAATTCTCAATCTGTGTTCAAATGCCACATTCACCTTCGCCAGGTGGCTGAACTGATATTTCCTGTGTGTCCCTCTGAGGAACTGGAGCTCTTGCCAGGATAGCTCCTTCTCCCACATAATCTATCAGCTGCTGTTGGGGTATCCAAAGATTATCTGAAGCTTATATTACTTTTCTTTTGAAAATTGTTTTAACTTAATTACTCATAGCAATTCAAGAGAGTAATACTCTCACTGGTTGGGGTAATTAGGAAGCCTTAATTAGCTCTTTAAAAAATATCAAAACGTAGCTGTGTCACTGCTGTAACACTCTCATTATTTCAATTTGGCAGCTTTAACTGGTGCATTTATGTTTCTGATTTACATATTCTTTCCCTTGGTGCTGAACCATATGACTTGGAATAATAATAAAAAAGCGAAGTTACTCCAGAGAACCATTACATTACAGATGTGGGTATAGACAATATGTGAAGAATATTCCATATTAACCAGTCTCTTACAGTTAAACTTGGTTTATTACTACAGTACTTAAAATGCAATTAAATTGTGTTTGTGGGTGTTACTTTGTTGGATCACTATCCTTGTCTTTCCTTAAATTCAGTGGGTGTGCAGGAACACATTCTTGCTCTAAAAACCCCCTTATTTTTGGAAGGTAAAAATGCCAAACGTAAGCTCCTCTCCAGTACTATGCTAAGGCTTCTAGAATGTTTAAAAAACTTTTTGTTGCACACAGCTGAAGGTTTTGCTCATGACTTGAGTGGAGCAGAAGGTGATTTTTTTTTTCTCTTTACCTCTTAATTAGAATAGAAATTTTTGAGCCTATCAGTACTTTGTTCTAAAAGAGATATAAATTCTTTATGTAGAATTGTACATTTGTCAGTATGATAAAAAATAGACTGCTTATAGTGAAGAAAAAAATAAACCTTTCAAACAACCTTTTAGTGAGTAAATAAATACAATTTGACCTTTAGCCATTGTGCTTCACTATGATTTAAAGTGACTCTTTAGGCAGACCCTGAGGGGTACTAGAGGAAATTATACTTCCTTGGATATACCTAGTTTTTACTGATCCAAGAGATGCTTCCAGGAGTGGAAGAGGAATTTGAAGAAAAAATTGGATTTAAAAAAAAAAAAATTAGAGTCCTTATTATTTTTTAAAATTTAGTCCATTGCATTTTGTATAGAAAAGTCAGGACTGAATTGCACAGGTGACCTGAGGAGGCTGCAGCAAATGGAGGTGAAGCTCTGGGGCTTTTGGGAGGTGGTGGTTTTAGGACAATCAGAACACTTGGGACACTATTTTGTAGATAAAACTATAAATAGCCCAGTTAATGCATCCATTCCAATTCCCAATTATGTCTCTTACTTATAGGCTTCTGTATGTATTAAAAATGGGGAGACTATAGGATATAAGTTTGTGTCTGAAAATGCAGGGAGCTGAGAAGTAATTTAGAAGTCACTTATCTGATATATATTAACTGATACATGAAATTGGAGGAAGGCAGATGAGTGGCCTCATGGAGCTTATTTTGTGATGCTGAAGGATGAGTTTTTCACATTTGAACGCAACAGTTATTCAAGACCATTTTCACTCTTTAAAATGACTACTCAGAACAGAAGTTTTAATCTTTTTTTCTGCAGCAAAGCAAAATGATATTTTGTTCTTAATGCAGCTCAGTGTGACTGCCACGTAGGAGTTCACTCGATAATTTGCAGTGGTTATCTCCTTGCTCTCCTCATGCTCTTGCTGGTCACTGAGGCTGCTGGCCCTGCTCTGATCTCCTGGTGCTGTGATGGCTGGTAGATCCTGGACCTCAACAACTCATTTGCAGAACCACCACGAGCTTTATATCCTCTCTCCAGGGAGTTCTCTTTGAGAAAAGGCTGTTCAAACCACTTTGATCCACCACCAGTTATGCACTTCACTCCCCAGGTTTGATGGCACTGGAAGGTCCTGAAAGATGCTTTTTTCCTCCTTTAGTTTCAATGACATTGTGCTGTCTGCAGAAACGAGCTCAGCCTTTCTTCTCTGACTTTGCCCCCACCTTAGCTTCCTCAGAAGTAGGATGCTACAGCTATTCCTCGGTTGCTCTTCCAGATGTAAACAACATGAACTTGCTTGAGTAAAGACCATGCTGGATGGGAAAGATGACCAGGAAGTGGCAAACCCAATAGGTTTTTCAACAATATAGCAGCTAAATTGAGAGACAGCCTCTGGCAAGGATGTAGTCTGCCTCTAGTTTATTAAGATGCTGGGGATTTGGGAAGTTTCTAGATAAATCTGCAAACCTTGCTGAAACAAACCAGATGAATCTTTCTGTTCAAGCGGGTTTTTTTTTTTCCTTTAGCGTGGCGTTTACTTTCCTACGATGGCTAAGCAAGCATGTTCCTGTGAAATCAGCTGGTTTGTTCTTCTCCAGCCATGCTTACCCTCTGCAAAGCCACAGGATAAACTAATTAGGGATTTGCTGTTTGGAGAAAGTTGTGATAAGTTTGCTGACAAGGCATCGCCTAATCTCATTGCACACACGTCAGTGGCCATACATGTGTGAAATTAAGTGGCTTTTTGCTGATTCCCACAGACTGCCTGTTTTTATCTTGAGACAACATTCCCAATCATAAAATGCATTAACATCTGCTATCAGGGGCTTACTGTAATATGTGTAACACCAGCAGCAATTCTTTGATATTGCCTTCAAATGCATTGTTGAGGGAGATCACAGAAATGGCTTTGATAGGCTACATGATTTACCTAGAAGAAGGAAAAGCTGATAGGGAAAATAATCCTGCAAGGTTTTTGCTCCAAATAGAAACGGTAAGGATGGATCTGGTACCTCAGCTGCTGATAGGAGCTGGTCTACCTGAGGGTATTTTGTTCTTTTAAGCCAGTTTTAAGTGAAACAATTGGCCTGAAAAGACCTTGGAATCAAACACACACCTGCATTTGGGAGGACGATGGGAGGTTTGAAGTGATAATAGTGCAGAGCAGGGAATAAAAAAAAAAAAAAGGCAACTACCTTTTTTTTTTTGCAGTGAAAAAGGATCATCTTCAGTTCTAAAACCTAAACTTAATTTTTCTCTAGGTCACAATAAAACAATACTTACTTAGCTTCCACAAGATTTGCTACAGGCAAAATGTGATTGTTGTTAAAGCACCAGATACACGAGGCCAAGAAGACAGCATTCTGTTTATTCTGTTATTTTGTAGTGTGATTATTTAGTACTTGTCAAGAGATTTCCAGCCAGTTGAAGCTTTCTGGGCTTTCAGCTGAAGTGCTGTTTTGGAGGAAGTAACGTCCCAGTGGGGAATAGGCTAAGAATATTAAAATACAGGGTTTATCACACATGCCTGAACTTAACTGCAGGTAGGCTCAATGAAACAGCTCCCCTGGCAGTGAGCAATTTCTTCATCCCTTCTCACTAGGGATGCTCCAGGGCCCTGCCAGGACACCCTTTCCTCTCTCCTTGTCTTCAGCTGCTCCAGTTCCACAGACAGTGGCTGCAGGATATCATCACACCCAGAATGTGGGGCTTAGGGAGGGGGGAAACGAGGAAAAATAAAGAGAAACACCAGATATTTTTCTTTCTCTTGAAGCATCTCATCGCAAAGATTTTTCGGGTGCCTGTGCTTTCCGTGCTGTTGAGTAGAGCTCAGCAATCAATTTGCAAGGAGTAGAAGGAACTGCAGAACCTTGGATCTGAAACAGTTGTGAGTGTAGGGAAGGGTGTAAAATGGAGGGAATTTGTTATTATCTGGTGGCATATAAGGATTAAGATTATTTTTGTTCTATTTTAATTCTGTGGAAATGTGAGTAGTGCAACTACCTCTGCAAACTAAGAGAGGTTTGGTGCTGTGCAAAGGGAAATCTTTCCTTTTACTTTTTGCCTTTCTTCCCCCCTAACCTCAGAGAAAGTTCCAGCTTTTTTTCTTAACTGGAACCTGCAATCCTTCCCTGTGATTAAACTGAGCCTCTGTTTTCAGCAAAGTATGTGGAAGAAGATGGTGAAAACCTCCAGTTGAGACTGGACATGTGATTTACATAGTTAACCTTAGGGATGTTAATGAATGTGTAGCTTGTGGGGAGCAGAACTAAATGGCTGCTTATAAATGCACTAATTGGGACTGCTGAGGCTGCTGCACACCAAGTAAAATAACCAGGATGCATTTGGGATATTTGCCCCATGGTATTCAAAGCACGGCAGAAAATCCAGGGAAATTGCAGGAGAGCCTGACTTAATCAGAAGTCCCTGCTGCAGCAATCAGGATCAAATGAATAGTAATTGTGTTAATCAGCTTGTGAACTTTTGTGCCATGTTCATAATTTCAAGTATCATCAAATCCTGTGCAGTGGGCCAGTTGCTGCTGCTGTAATGAAATATTGTCTGTGGGAGGAAGGATTTATTCTGTTGTAAGCCAGTTGCTATTTTCCCTCTAGCAGTTTTTGTAGAAGCCTTGGATATTTTTATTGTTTTTATGATTGAACCAGAAGAAGTATTCCAAAGTAAAACTGTGGAGTCTCTGCCCTATTTTTCAGGAAGGGGATTTTTTTTTTCTGTACCTCTGCTGAAGGATTGCTCCCCTCTAACTGAGCAGCATGTTGTCAGCTCTGGGAAAAAAACTCAGGAAAATCCTTCTTTTACCTTCAGGTCAGGTTATGGCCAACCCTGAGAGAACTTTTCTCCCCAAGTTGTTCTGATGTCCTGGGGTGACTCTGTGTGGAGATTAGGTGCCAGCCTCCCCCAGAGGAGCATTTAACCCATCTGTGTCTTCCAGGAAGCTACTAGAAAAATCAGGAGAACCTCCAGAATATTTACTGGATAGCATTATGCTAATATTTGCTGGATATTTATTATGCTAAATATTTACTACCTTAAAGCTGGATGTGCAGGAGTTACCTGCAGGCTGGGTCCTGCTTTGCTGCACCAGTCAATCACAGCTCACGAACAAGGAAGGTTTTGGCAGTGGGGGTTGAGGCATCAAATTCACATTGCACCTGGGAGGGCAGCACGGCCCAGGGTTGAGCTTCTCAGGTGTGGGAATCCCTGACCTGAGCTCTTATTTCCCAGTGCTGCTGCTTTTATTTCCCAGAATGGATTTTTTTTTCCCATCTTGTTTATTGAAAGTGTGAATTCTGTAGGGTTCTGAGCCCTAACCCAGGGACAGCTGGATTTGGGAGCAGCTGTGCTGTGATACTTTGGCTCTCCTCTGTGTATTTGCAGGTTTGCCCTTTCCTTTTCGTGTAACTTTTTCATGGGTAGCGTTTTCATTACAAATCACCGTAAAAAAGAGCAATAAATGTCCTGCCTAAAAGGACTGAACGAGGTTGTAGTGATTGGAAGTGCATCATGCCACAATGCAGCACACAAAACTTCTCCATGCTCTCATTAAATTAAAATGTCACTTATTTATGGGCCCAAATCTCCGTTGCAGAAGTCAATACAGATCCACTCCTCATCTGGGACCCCTTCCTCTCTCCTGAAAAATCACAAGCCAAATATGACAAAAGCAGCATTAAAAATAATCTTTACCTTCCTGGAGCCAGAGAGAGAAACAGAGACTGGTGCCTCTTTAAAGTCAGGTTCTGTTGAAGCCAAAGGGAATTTTGCTTCAGTGAAAATGGAGTTGATCCAAATGTAGAATGGGAATGTAGGAAAAAAGTGGGTGCAGGAAGTGCAAAGTAGGAAAACTTCTTGAAAAGTTAAAGTAAATTAGGAGTTGAATTCAACCTGCATTCAGTTTTGTCCACCACTCTGTTTCCTTTGTCAATTTAAATTAATTAAGCTGTTAATTAGGGCACAGTCAGGTTATGAAATGTATATCTTAGAAAGCCAGAAGAATATGTTTTGTTTTGGTTTGGGGTTTTTTTCCCCCCTCAAATGAGCCTGTGCCTTGCAGCACAGGGCTCGGATTCCTTGGCAGCTCTCAAGTGTATCCCAAACACAAATGCAAGCCTGTGTGCTGGCTTTGCTGGCTTTTCAGTTTCTCTCTATTTTTTTTTTTAAGGTCACGTGTGATCTATGCCATAACCAAGGGAAAAGGGTCAGAAACAAGAGCAGAGGGAGGTGAGGGGGCAGCTGTGATCACATCCCCACCTCACCACATCAATTAAAGCCTCCCCTGTCAACACTGATGAGTGAGTGGCACCAGCACCCTCAGTTCCTTCAGAGCAAGGCTGACAAAGTCATTTTATTGCTAATGTCTCGTCTGTATGGGGAGATGTCTACAGGAGTCTTCCACACTCTAATTCCTATCTAGCAGTGTAGGAAAGAAAATAGCTTGTCTCTTACCCTACATTGATTAACACTTGTGAATTATATGATTCTTTCTGCCTGATGCCATAGTTAACTTCCCAAATGCTTGTCTTGGTCCTGGTGTTGCTGTCCCTGCTGTAAAACACGGGGGTTGTGCACAGGGAGGAGGCACACTTTGGCTTTCCACTTTCCTGACCCCTTGTATGGGGAAATCATATTCCCTTCCTCTTCCTGACAGGAGAACAGGGCACTTGTGAGGTCTGCCTGGAATCACTGCAGCAAGTTGTGATGTGAATAATAGATGACATGAAAATCTCTGCCCAGCTAGGAGAGAACAGTACAGCGTGGTGCAGTTTTCCTGTTGCACCGAGATGCTGAGCTGAAAGCATCCAAGCTGCCATCTGCAATTAGAAACGAAATAAAAGCACTTGATAAGAAATAAAAGCTCTCACCCATTGCTGTGCTCTGGTTGGAGATAGTGATGTACCAGGCCTTTGTTCTGAGGACAAATCTTCTCCTTGGGAAATTTTTATGTCCCCATATTGCAGAGAAAGAAACAAGCCTCATTTTTACATCTTGCCTTTCTCCTTCCCCTGCAGCTCTCAAGGAAACCTGTTTGCCGTGCACAGCCTGGCCTGTGAGGTGGCAGCCCCAGCTTTGGAGGCTGTCCCCAGCCTTGTCCCACTGTCCCTCTGCCCTGTGAGGTCTCTGCCTTGAGTAGAGTTTGAATTGCCATGCCCCTTACATGTTTTGTTCCCTCCCTTAAAGCAGGTCTTGGTGCTGTAACCCCTTCTCCTTGGGGGGATAGTGGTACAAAAAGCCCCCACAGCTCCCTGCAGGTGTGGTGGTGCTGGCAGAGGGGCTGAGGATGCACAGACAGGCTGTGATCCCCCTTCCCCCCAAAATCTGCTCCCTCCTCCCTCCTGCCCTGACTCTGCCCTGGGAAATGAGGCTAAAGAGAGGCTTCCCCTGGCACTTCCCAGGCTTAGCTGCATTAGCTGTTGTGGTGTCTTCCTGGAAATTTCAGAGCCCTTCTGAATACTCTCATTTTTTTAGTCATCAATTTAATGATGGAGTCATCCTTGCCAGGTGGGAGACCCTTTCCTGTCACTCTGTCAGATTTTCTTCTGATCTTCCTGAAGCCTTTTCTCCCCACCTTCTTTCTGGCTTATTCTTTTCACATTGACATGGGTTGTTTGTTTTTTTCATGCTCCTTTTCCCCTCAGGGTATTCTATGACCCTACTATTTATCTTTCTGTATTTTCATTTTTCTTTGTGCTTTTCCTCCTTTGGCATCTCTGCTTCATTGCACACCCTGCTCATATTCCCTCTGTGCCTGATATCTCCTTCGTACTCTGTGCTTTCATCTTTTCCTTATAGATCACCTCTGCCTGCTCAGTAATTTATTTCAGGATTTCTAATTTCAAAAATATACATATTTCACTTTATCTTTTTAAATTAATTTTAATGTACTTTGTTAGGTGACATCTTGAACCCATCAAATATAAGCCCCTTGGCAGAAAAGAGTGGGTGAAATTACTAAATCAAATTCAGTAGAGAACGAGCAAGAAGCAGCTTCACATCTTAAACACAGGCATAGCCTTAGTAAAAGTTGTATTATTAAGCAGAATTTCTAGCTTGATCTTTGTTCTTTCCTCTTCTCTCATTTTTTTTGAAAGCAAGTGGGAAAGGGACTGTATAAATGAAATCAGTATTTTCTACCTCTCTTGGTGGGGGAAGGTTTTTTCCTTGTCAGCCCAGAAGGTCACAAGGATAGAGTGGAATATAAATGGCTCTGAAAATGTTTAGATTTCATAAAATTCAAGCATGTACATTTAACATGCTGCCTTTGATTGGACTCTGCATTCCCAAATTTCCTGAGCAAATTAGGTGCTCTGTGCTGCAGACCTGAGAAAGATTAGTGACATTTAAAAAGCGCCTGTATGGAGGGAAATACATCCTAATGATGGCCATAAGTCTTTTGTGTCTATTCATGAATTCATGAGGTTGGCCTAGTGCATCGAGAATGAACTCTGGGGACAATAAACAGAAACTTAGAAATGCTGAAATATGAATTGCTAATGAGGTTCCTCAACTCAGGGTTAGTGTTGGAGTCTCTTGGCTTACCTGACTGCTGGGTCAGGGAAGGGGTTGCAAAGGATTTCACTTGGTGGAGATAAAACAGGTTGAATAGGTTTGGGGTTTTCATTTCAGCTTCAAAGTTGTCATTTCAAAGTCAGGCAAATTCAGCACACAGGAAAGTTAATTTGCTGGGTCTCTCTGAATAAGTAGTTTTCTCTTTCTAATTTGTACCTCAATATTTATTCCTGTTTTCCTTCAGAATTGTATATTACTTTTAGTAGGTTGAATTTTCTTAGGCTAATTTGGACTGAAGCTGAGAAGATATAGCTCTGCAGAATTTAAGTGGCTGCAATTATGCACATAACTGATCCAGCAACCAGAAGTTCAGCGTGGAGCACCAGAGGAAGGACTTAGGATCGGTTCTGTCTTCTGTAATTTGCTTTTTCCAATTACATAATATCATTGTTGCAATTGATAGCATTAAACACTGATCCCTGTTTTGTCATCACTGTTTTTCCTGCTTCACTGTTCTTAATGAGGTTTGGAGTTCTTGCAGCAGTGAGCAGGACCTGGGAGGAACCAAAGGTGCATTGATGTGTCAGCTGCTACAAACCTGACCCACAGCTGCTGCAGTGTGGCTCTGGAGCTGGGATGGGATGTGTTGTAGGGCAAAAGGAGAATTTTTTTGCAGAAATTCAGACTTATTCTTCCAAACTCACATTGTTGAAGTCTGTAGCAAAGCTGGGAAGAGAAACAAGTTGCTCCAGCCGGTTCATCTCTGGTCTAGGAAAGGCTCCTTCATTTGTTTGCATGTCAGCTCTTCAAAGATTCTAAAGGACTTTGTAAGTAGGCACATTTGGCCTCTTTTTATGAGAGCAGAATTCCTTCTCCCATCCTGTCTTGTACCTGCAGGCTTTGTTTGCCAAGTACCTTGCATTTCACCCCCTGCAAACCTCTCAGGAGACCCAGGCCACTCTGCATGTTCCTGGGCTGCATGGAACTCATCACCTTTTACAGAAAATACATGGTGGTGCAACATAATTAATCCTAGAATTGGTTTAATTGCTTTCCCTATCAGAGTTTTTGTTTCTTGAGCCAACAGGCCATGGTTTGACAGTCATAGCTGCCTACAACTGGTGTAGCATTTGTGTATTAAAGTCCAGCTCTGATGTTGGCAGTGGGCAGAGCCCCGAGGAAAAGGGCTGGAAGGTGAGAAAAGTATTCCTGTTTCATGGGTATTACAGCCTGTGAAGCAAGGGTCTCACATCTTGTGATCCTGTGTGTGAATTGCAAGCCTTTTTTTTAAAATTCTGAAAAAGAACCAATGAAAATTTACAGATGGATGAAAGGGGGCAAGTGGGGGAGAGGATTATTTTTATAAGAACAGTGAATGTATTCTTAACTTTGCTGTGGAATGGTCTGGTGACCTTAGTAAGTTTATAGCTCAGGTGGATACAGGTGAGCCACTGTTTAAGAAGCCTGGGATGAAATAAGGGGGAAAATGAGAATATATAACTGTGTGAAGAAGCCAAATGGAATTAGTGAAATTGGTCTGCCTGCCCGGGGATGACTTAAAGTTAGGAAATGATATGTCTGCCATCAAAATAAGTTAGTTTGTTGGGTCTGCAGTGGGAGACAGGGAGGGAGAGAGAAAACTCTGCCTGCAAAACGCAGAGCAGCACTTTGATGCTGCAGCTATGACACATCCTCCCTGGTACACGTTATGGTGAGATGCTCCAGCACTGATGAATAATTCAGGCCCCTGAGAGGAGGCCATTAGACACTGACCCAGTACAGGCTGGGCCCATCAATCTCTGTTTCTGGAGGAAGCTTGGGCTGCAGCAGCATCCCTTTGAAAGCACCAACACAAGACACTTTTTGATTTGCAAGCTAAAGCGGCCCTCAAGTAAGAAAATCAATTTCAACACAAAATGACACGTGAGTTTTATTAAGTCAGCATCGTCTAGCCTGCATTATTTAATAGTATGAGCTCCTCTGACCTCTGTGAAGAGTTAAGCTGCATGAGCAGAATAATGTATGCTTCAGTTTAGCTCCAGGAGTCAGTCGAGAGTTAAGGTAGAAACAGTCTGGCAAAGTGGATTTACCTTCTATTTCTGTCCTGGAATAACAAGTAGGTGAAATCAAGAACAATCTCAGGTCCAACTAAAGTGTTGTAAAGAGAATCAGGTGCTTCCTTTCAGTGCCTTTGGTTGACATCAGCTCTGTTTTCCTTGATCCACTCCCCTTTTTTCCCTCTCCCAAACTCTCTCTTCTGGTAGCCCTTTGGCTCTGATTAGAGTAGGAATTTTGGGAATTGTGTCCTAGGCACGAGTATAAAGGCTGCAGTTTGGAAAGCAAAACATTGTACATAAACAAAATGAGGAAATGGACTTTTTTTTTTCTTCAAAAGATTACAATTTGAAGATTCCAAAGCTTATTATCAGTCCAGAAGATATTTAGAACTTTCAAAGTTCAGGAATGGAGGAGGGGGTGCCAAGGTGAGGAGTGGCCAATAGCTGGGAGATATTTTCACTTGATGTGAGAGACAGAGATTTTAATGACTGCTATTGGCTATGTAGGATGTGTTTCCAAACCCTCTGGATTTGACTGGAAATCTTACAGTTGATAAACTGCAGTGTCATTAAAGTTACAGTGTCATTAAAATGATTGGAAAACAATAGTTTTAGCATCTGTTCTTTTTTTCTGCGAAGGAAAAAATGAATGTTTGAGTGTCCATTTGTTTTGTTTTTTTTTCCCTGAATTAAAGATGTGTGAAACTTTTCAGTCCAAAGTTTTTTTTTCCCCTAAAAATATTCATTTTTGCTGGCTTATTTTGGCTGCAAATATTTTACCTCTTAAATGAAATGCTTCAGTGTATTGTTTCGAATGGGCATTTAGCTTTAACATTTTTTATACGTTCAGGTTGTTTAAAAAAATTAATTTTTTTTTGTCAAAGATTAGAAAACTTGTTCTTTCTGATGAACTTTTTTTTTTCTTATTTTTTGTTATGCAGCAATGTGGAAAATCAATTATTCACACAATTCTATTTGAGCGAAGGCTTAGGTCAGGTTAGTTCTTACTTTACCCAGCCATTCCAATTATTTTCTAATATATGCAAATTCCCTTTGGCTCTTTGGCTCTCTGATTGTCTAGTCTGTCAAACCTTGGCTGCCTAATCGCATTAAAAATGAGACTCATCAGGCAAATAAGATACAATTCTACCCTTAACAGTTCTAATTGTTGAGAAGGCTGGAGCCATTGTTAGAGATGCATCCTTTGATAATATTTCTTTTCCCTACAGATGCATTTTTTTTTCCTTTTTCCTTTACAGTGCACCTCAGCTGTTAGGAGTAGAGGGTGATGTTACCTTTCAGCCCTTAGAACTTTCCTTACCAAAAATGTGTGAGCCTCCCAATCCTGTTATGGGCAATCCCTACCATGACAAGAAAACCTTGGAGCCTGAGGATGGGGCTCTGAGTCACTTGTTCCCTTCAGCAGTGAAGCCATTTCCCCAGGGACTTCAGTTTTGCAAGCCCAGCTCCATCCTCTTGATTAAGGAACCCCATGACTTGGACCGCAACAAGTTTATTTATTTCAGATACAATTAAAAGCAAAGAAATTTAGCATGTAATTTGCTGGCAAGCTGCACCCCCTCCTCCCACCCTCCCACCATTACCCCCCAACCCTTATGCTTGTTTTCCAAATTTGGGTAATGATGAGGCTCAAGGGAGATGTGAATTATAACTTGTCTGTGGCTTGGCTAATGAAGAAGGAACAGACTTTGTTTCCATCTGGACTGTGTTTTTATTTGTTTTCTCTGCTTTATTTAAGGGAAGCTGAATTTCTTTAAAATATTGCATAAGTAAATTAACCTGAGCATGCTGGTAGAGCAGTGTGACTCCCAGGCAGTCCTTCTCCACACAAATACTTGTTGCTTATACAAAGTACATTGCAGTAGGAGAATATCTTCAAGCTGTGCAGAGTTGTGAGGGTTTGCTTACAGGATTTTACACACAGAATTTCTCCGTGATGTTTTTGCTGAATGGAGTGTTCAAAAATTCCTTCTGCAGGGAAAATAAAAGGTGGCAAATGTAAGGCAGCCCTGGCTTTGGAGCTGAGAGAACAGGAGATAATTTGTGTGGATACTGAGTGCTGCAGCTGGGGAAGCTGATCACTCCCCTTTTAATTCAGCTTATTCCAATGAGCTGAGAGCAAGAGCTGAATGCTCTCTGCAGCCTTTCCAAAAAGATATGAGGGTCTGGAAAGACCAAAATCTGATAAATAGGAATAGAAGCACAATTTGAGAGGCTAACACAGTGAGGACAGACACAGTTAGCAGCAGTTTACACTAGTGCAGGATAAGTTTCTGACTGTGGAATACTATTCCCAGCTAAATGCATTAGTTTGACACGATCCAGTTGTTCCTCAACCCACTGCTGTGCTCCCCTGGGTGCTGGGGAGGGTCCCACATCTGCAGGGGTTTCCCTGCAGGCTCCAGGGTGGCTCCTGGTGGCTTTTGGAGCCCTGCAGTGAAGCGTGAGGACCACTTCCACACTGCAAAACCTCAGCACCAGCTGTAACATCTTACTCATCTTCTGGCAAAATCAATTTGCAGCTTTGTTGTAGGAGATACAAAAGAGCACTTGGATGGGCTTCTCATGCTTTTATTCTGCTTCAAAGTGACCATCAATCTGCACAAAACGCTTTGGTATGTCACGTGTCATCACGTTGGGGAATGTTCTCATGGTCGTAGCCTTGACAGGGATGGTGTCAAAATGGAGCTGGGGTAGAAAAAAGATGCTGAAATGGCTAGGTGGAAGAAACAATTTAATATTGTTGTGTACCAAGCAGCTTGTTTCCTTTCCCTGTATGACATTTACCCCCAGAAGACAGAGAACCCACCAAAAAACCCCACTGAGGTCCCATTTTGAGAAATCAAAGGAGACCTCTCTGAGCAGAAGGCCAGAACACAAATCCCTTCTTGTTCACATTATTCACCCCATTTAATATTACTTGAACCTGTTGAAGAAGGCTCTGTTTCTGCTTTTCTCTGGGCTTTGCATTCACTCTCCCAGTTTGCCTTGTTGGAGGTGGAGGCTGTTTAATGCCCAGTTCCAAACCCACAGCTCTCACAGCTTGCTGCCTCTCTGTACACCACACCCCACACATCAGTGTGCAATTTGTGTGTGAGGGGGCACTTTTGTTCTTTCTCAGATTGATTTTTTTTCTTTAATCTGACACGAGATGTGTAGACAGAGAGGACGCAGCTGTCGGAGCAGCACAAAACCAAACACGTGCAGTGGTGGAGAACAGCAACGCATCCTGTCTGCTGTCAGGCCTTGGTGTACATTATGTCATGTTTGCTGCCTGCTTCCCTTAGAGGAATTAAAAAAAAATATTCAGGAAAGAGCCATTTTTAACGTGCTGTCATGAGAAACAACTGTGCCTGACCCCTCTATTGGTATCATGTCCATGAAACCCCTCATGAATTAGATCACATGTAAAGCCTTTCCTTTCTGTTGTTTTTTTTTTTTTTTTTCTCATTTAATAAGGTGCCAAACAATTTGTCCCAATTCCTTAACTGATTTATTTAAATGTCTCGTCTCAGCTCCTGGAGCTTGCTAAAATACATAATTCAATCTTATCGGATCCTGTTACGCTGCTTCCTTGTTGACCATATGGTGACAAAGTTCTGAGAAAGGAAATAGATTTAGGAAAAAAACAATGAGAATTGTTCCTGGTTCTGAATGATATATGGGGTTTACTTAGTTCCTACTGTTTCCTGAAAGGGCACTCTGGAGAGTAAATTACTCTGTTAATGGTCTAAAGACGTGTGCCTAAAATAGCTTCTGTCCTACTGTTAATAAATAATCTGCAAACATATCACACTTCTCAGCTTTTCATTGTGTTAGGGAGAATGGAGGCTTTTCACAGTCCTGTCCCTGGGTGTGCATTTACTTTTATATATCTTCCCTCATACACCAGTAAATAGAATTTTACTCCCATACTAAGTCAATGAAAAGACTTGCATTGGTCATGTTCATAAGCTTTTCTTTTTTAAAAAAACTCCAAATCCATAATCAATCAGTTGTTCCTCAAACTAGCATGGGCTTTTTTTTTTTTTTTTTTTTTTTTTAATTTATTTCGGTTAACAAGCCTGAGAAGAATTTAAAAAAAGTTCTCTGGCTCAGTTCCTGCACCTTAATGAAATGAATTCGTGTATGGGAGCCACATGTCCCATGGCAAGCACATATTGGGTGAACTAAGATCAAACTGCTGTCAATTTTTGGCTTACAAACAATCCAGAACTTGCTGACACCGAAGAAAAAAAAATGAACAGGGTGAAAGCACAAGCAAGAAAGAGGATTATTGTGATCTAAGGATGCTTCTGCTTGGAATTTACAAAGAGTACAGATGACAGTACCTCACAGCTAAAGGGGCTTTTTGACACTGGTGTAGGCTGAGTGATGTTCCCCTGCTCCACTGCAGTCCTGACTGTGTGACTACACCAGAAAGATGGGTTTGCCTTCAAAGACATGTTTCATTTCTCTTTTCCTCTCATCTCTGGTCATTCCCCTTTCATATTCCTGGTTTCTTCCTCTTCCACCGTGCCAGCCCTTGGTGGCACCTCTGAACTGTCAGCAGACCTGGCGGGGAGATGAGACACAGGGATGCTTTCACTTCTTAATGTTCTTTATTCCTGCCCCCCAGGCAAAGTCACATCCATCCCCTGTGGGGTGTCAAGGTGGGACAAACCCCTCTGGAATGGCCTTGGGGGCTCCGTGTGTTTGGGGTTTTTATTCCTGGCTGTGGGGCACAGACCAGGCAGCGGCTGCATCTCCTCCCCAGGTCTCAGGGTTGCACTATGTAACCTTCACATTTTAAAAAAAAAAAAAAAAAAAAAAAAAAAAAAAAAAAAAAAAAAAAAGTGTGTTTTCTCCACCTTGTTATCCTTCAAAATATTTCTCATCTGACAGCGTTTAGGAGCCGATTGTCTTGAGCAGTTTGAGGCGCTGGGCACTGATTACTCACTGGTTGCAGTTTGCTTCAAAGTTTCTTAATGGAGACAGAAAACCTTTTATCTGGAGAGACCTGGAAAGTGCTTTGCAAATAGCAATTAACCTCCATGCCATTCCAGTCAGCTGTCAGCTGTTAACCTTGGAAGCTCTCTCCTGGCTGCTTTGCCTGTGTGTGTTTGGTGCCTGAACCTTGATTTAACACAGGAGATGTTACCATGGTGTTTGCTAAAATCCTTCCTTGATCCGGGGAGAAGCTGGACCTTTGGAGGTCATTTGGGTTTGTAATGTAAAGGGGAAAAGGAAAGTTTTGTGGATCCCAAGTGGATTTTGAGTGGAGAAAGGAAAGGATAAGTCAGTATCTGGCTTTTTTTACCCCCCTCACCCCCAGTTTCAGTCTATTGAAGGTTTTTTTGGGGCTTTGCTGTGCAGAGCTCATTGATCGCTGCAGTTGAGGCTTGCAAATCTCTCAGGATACAAAGCAAGAATCTCTCCTGGTGAAATATTTTAACCTGATCAATAGCTGCCCCTTTTGTTTATAATTTAATTACACTGTGAACAGTGGAAACAGGCAGCTGAGGGTTGATCTGATATCTGCAGGTCTCCTCCTGCTCTGCCTTTGAGGAATGAGGTCAGACCTTAGGAACTCTTGGACACTGGTCATGTTTGCTGCCATCCTGTGTTCCACCAAAACCATCAGCTGCACCAGGATAAAATCGGGTTTATCTGTGGCCAACCAACATGCACATCTCCCTAACATGCATTTATTAGCTGGAAGGACTGCAGTAACCCTCCTGCCTCAGTTTTATTGTCTCTTCCAACACTAAAATGCTGTGTGATGTTGAGCCATCACTGAGCTTCTCTGCAGCTCAGTTTTTCAGCCCCAAAGGAGTGAAACAATATTAACCTGTTGTTCAGGGGTGACACAAAGGTGAATTACTATCAGCAAAGTATTTATAGATTCACAGGTGGGAAGTGCTTTTTTGCCTGTCACAAGCTTAGCCACAGAATGCCCCAGTTTTTAAAATCTCATTTAAACAAAAAAGTAGGTTGTTTTGTTTTGTTTTGTTTTTCCTGTAGTTGCCAGGCTGGAAGGAGATAGGTATTTATGCCATGATGACATAAATTAACTGGGAATTCAGGTAGTGAAGGTAGACAAGGGATATCCCTGACTCTGGATGTCTAAGGTATTTTTGTTTTCTTCAGTACTCTAGAGACCTTTTCCTTCACTAAAGTTTATAACAGGGATGGGAATAGTTTGGTGCTGATAGTGGACTCAGGAGAAAGAACAAGTTAAAGTGGAAAGCAGATGCTTCTGCAATAGGATTACTAGAAACCAGGAGAACTTGTACTGTTTAGTGCACTCTGATGTGGGCAATTTAATTAGTGCTGAGTTGCAAAGGTGAGAAGAAAAGCTGGTGGTGTTGATGACACATTAAATAGCTGGGGATGGCACGGTAGAGTGTTCACAAAAGCCAGCCCTGCTTTAACAAGTTCCTGTTTTCCTCCAAATATTTAAATGCCGACTGTAACATTAATGGCTGCTTGTGCTCCATTCCTGTTGCTGCTTTTCCTACAGGTAAAATACACAAGGTCACTGAGCTGGGCCGTTTGCCAAGGAAGTAAAATTGCAAAATCTTTATTAAAGAAGAGGAAACACTGAGAGCAGTGTGTCTTTGGGAATGGATTACATTTTCTTCTAATTACCCAGAAATATGAAAGCCGTGTGCAAGGGAATTAACTGCAAGAATTAGTGTGAGATTATGTATTTACCGTATTTAAAGAAGGCCAAATTTACAAAGCGAGCGTGATCTACTTATGCATTGGTGCCACCAGGGAACTGAACTGCATCAGGGTTGTTTGAGGGCTGGATCTGCCAAGGTCTGGTTTAGCAGCTTGTCCTCTGTGCTGAGCTCAGCCTGAGAGGATGAGCAGCATCCTCTGCCAGTGATGTCAGCTGCTGCCTGAGCAGGGCTGCCCTTCCAGGGCTTCAGGTATTCATACACAGGTGGTACAAGCTCATGCCTTTTTGAGCCAGAGAGAGTCTGTGATGCTCACAGGATGCATATTTTAGAGATTTCTGTTCTGTTCTCTCACACCACTCAGTGGATACCACAAAGGGCTGGTAAGGGATTGGGTGTCCAATATGGGTTAACTGCAAGCGAGAGAACTGAGATTGCAAACTCACTTAGATCAGATACTTCACTTTAAAAACATCTCAAAAGGAAACAAATGCTCACAAAATTATCTCTCTACTTTTTTTTTCAAGAGGTGGAAATGAGCTGTTGCTTCAGGACCTTTTCTTTAATCATTATGTCCTTGCTCATTTTTGGTATTTTCTGTGTAGAGATAGTGAGGGATTTCAGGACAAGTTTACAGACATCACCTTGCACCCCTGTCACTCGCTAGTCTCTCATCAGTATTTGTTTCTTGCTTTGATTTTGTCATTTTTGTAAAGACTTTGTGTTAGCAGGAGGCCATCAGAGGGAACATTCTTCTCCCATTCTTCTCATTGGAGTTTGTTCTCTCTTTGTTGGGATGCTTGTCTCGGAACACAGCTGCAGTTATATGGAAAATTGTTCTCCCTGCACAGATATTCATGAATTAAATCTTGCATATGCAATAACAAATTTTAACTTCTAGACAGGGTATTTCATTCCCCAGGGTTTCATAACCCTGTAGCACAGGTGCAAGGATTGGTTCATTTCTCAGGGAAATTTACTCACCTCAGGGAAACATTATGTGTTACCTGCTAAATTCATCTATCCACTTCCTTATTCTGAGCTGACTCTGGGCTTTGCAAACACACAAGCATTTCCTTCCCGTGCAGCTTTACATTATCCATTGAAAATGAATTATGTCTTCAACCCTCTAATTCACTTACTCTATTTCCAAAGTTGCCTTATTGAATATTATGATCTTCTGTGCGTTCATGTTTTAATTTGCATTTGATTAAGATCCCCAGACCTTGTAGATTGACCTTGATCATCCTTGGAAGCAGAAAAAAAAGTGCAACTACAAAAGGAGAGCAGTACACAAACACATGCATACATATGTATCAAAATTTAAACTGGTTTTTAAAATAATTTAAAGAAAAAAAAAGTCTCCATTGTTATAACATAAACACACTTATGTAGCTTGTTTTATAATCTGCTCCCATTTGAGGTTGTGCTTCTGCCAGAATATTTCCCTCTCTAAAGATTAAATTGCAAAAGCTTGAATTCTTCAGCCCATCTCATCTTTGACTCTGCTGTGCACGCTTTGTCTGCTCTTCTCTGTGCATCAGTATTTTTGTGTCTGTGGTTTAGAATTTTCCTCCAGTTCTACCCATAGTGAAGTCAAGCACAACTTTTCCTTTCCAAAAGGGAAAATGTGGTCACAATTTTACTGGTGATGGCAAAGTAACAGTGCTTCAACTTTTACTAGTGACGTTAATATTCCCAGAGTCACAGCAGAGTAGGGGAAGAACTGAGCAGTTTGTTTGGACTGCCATCACCCTTTTTCCTCTATTTTTCTAAATGTAAGGGCTCTGTCCATGGTATTGCAATACTTGTGGTGAGTGAATGTAACTATCCGCTAACTGAAACAAATAAATTTATTCCTCGAGGACTGTAGGATTGCCAACTAAGATTTTCCTGAGCACTTTACAGACCAAATAACATCACCTGCTCATGAAGTAAGTACACCTGTGTGGCATTCATCCAGGGATTTCTCACTCCATGAGTTGCTTGTGATCGGATTGTGATTTAAGAACCTGTGTTTTTTATGCATTGCTGCCTCTCCAAAATTGCCAGGCAAGTGTGTTTGAGCAAATTTCAAAGTTCCCCTTGCAAAAGATTTCTGTGATTTCTTATTCACATAGCAGGTCTGAATTCCCTTATCCTTTCAACAGGAATTCAGTCAACCATTGCTTATGCCTTATTTATTTATTCTTCCTGCGTAGCTTTTCTAAACTGCGGGTGAGCTTTCTTCTCTTGATGAAATAATTTCAGATTTAAAATGAAGCCAAACTAGCCCATGAATCTTGTTTTCTGCTTTTTGTTTAAATACAGCCCGGCTTGTAAATACACTTGCAGGACACATACAGTAACAAATGCTGCCTCAAAACATGGGTCAGAACATATGCAGGCAATCCTGGATGCCTTTCCTTCTGAATTCAAAGATCTGCTAAAACTGTGGTGGATTTGGGCCTGCCAAGGCACAAAAAAAAAAAGAAAAAAAAAATCAACAAAATTTGTTCCCCTGCAGCAGAGGATGGATATCTGTGTATATAATTCTTGGAGAAAATCCAGGTCCACACAAAAGCCCAAATTATTTCCTTCTCTTTTTCTAGCAACTAAAGAATATCTAAACTGTGCCATCCATCCCAGACAATGGATAGGCAACAGCTCTCTCCGAGATGAACCTCTTTGACTGAACACAGATTTTGTGATCCTGGAATGGCAGGAACACATCAGTTCTTTGCTTGCTCAGGGCCATTCATTTAGGCCTTATCAGAAATTTATTTCAGGAGGATGAAAGACTGGCTATTTTTTTTTCTGTCTCTTGCAGACACGTGACTGAGACAGGTTATAGATGGATTATGGAAGGATTATGGAGAAGATGAGTTGTTTGGCTCTGTTTTGACACCTTACTGTGCTTTTTATTAAAACATATTTCTAATAAAATGCAAAGAGGCATTTACATCAGCTGAGGTTTTGACCCAAGGACCTTGTAGCTTTTTGTGGAGACATTGCCCCCATATAAATAGCTGTTTGTTCGTGCTCTTGCTCTATTCATTATGGTCAAACTCTGAGCTCATGTCTGTTTCTTAACACACAAAAAGTCTATAAATTCAGCGATGCTTGAGTCATTCGTGAGTTTCATTAAGTCTGATGTTACATTATGATAAGCCTGGACAATATGAATGTTAGCTTTTAAAGATCCTATCTCAGGGGGAAAAAAAAAAAAAAGGATTCTTTAGCTATTTTGAGCTCTGCAATTAACTACAAATGTAAATCCTCACTGTTAAAGAAAATACAATATATCCCATTACCAAAAAGCAGCAAATGGGATTTAGCTTGTGTTAGAGAAGACATGCTGTCGTTTTTGGTTTTCATTACCGGAATAATTGTAGCAGATTTATTTAACCAATCATTCATCAGCTAGTTTACAAAAGCTCCTGGGGCTGCTGCAGTTGTTGGACAGTTGACAGAATTATTTAGCTGATAAATACAAAAGATAATTTGATTCAAGTATGATTTCTGTGGGACTGAGAAAAACACAGCGGTTGTTTTGTCTCCCGGTTTGGATTCAAAGAGGATGCAGAATTAGATCTTGGAATACGAGCTGGTTTCACAGTTGGCCTCTGGAAATATCCTGCTCTTTTAAAAATAATTTTACTCATTAGTTCTGTTTGTAGTTAAATAAATATAGCTACATTTTGCAGTAATTATGCCCTCAGTCCAATAAAGCATTTAACAGGTGTATGACTTTAGAACGTGAATAATCCTGCTGGCTCGATCTGTGCATAACAGCTTGGTTCATCAAAACACACTGAGTGCTTCAGTCTCACTAGAAGCAGTGAGTTTTAGGTGTGTGCTTGAAATTAAGCCTGTGTTCTATTGCTTTGCCTGGCTGGTGATGAAAAACAGCCTGTTAAATTAGCTGCATATTGGAAAGATTTACTGGATCCAAGGCTGTTGGGGTAAAGCTTGGAGAGCCACTTATTTATAATGCACTCGGTGGTACAAATGACCTGATATAAATGCTGCTGTTTACTGTTGGGGCTAATTGTTGTGGCACTCGGGGTGCTCAGTAAGATTTTTGCTTGTGGATCTGGTGACTTAAAAAAAGGCAAGAAGATTGGTCAGAAATCTGGAAAATGTGAGAAATTATATGGGGATGTTGGAGCCTTTGCCTTTGGAGGAGACGCTGCCCAAAAAGCAAGAAAGTTTGATGAATATCTGAACGGTTCCCATGTCAGTGGTTTTATCATTAAACAAAGAGAGCAAATATTTCTGATCTCTTTTCTCCCTTTTTACAAAGGAGATCTTACTGGAAACAAATGAAATGTGACATGAGCAGTGTGTAGACTGATTTTCTTAGCCAGGCAAATGTTTAATATTTATTTTATTTGTCTTGTTGGCATCTTACCTCCCAATTATATCTGTAATCTGTTTTACACAGATTAAAATGAAAATTCAGACTGACATGATTTCCTGACAAGAGTCAAACGACTCAAGGGCCACAATAATACTGCAAAGGACTACTATATTTTTTTTTTCCTTCTCAAAAAGTCACACTTCCCAAATGGGTTGGAATGTGCCGAATAGAAGAAAATGGTGCAAAATTTCCTTTTCCAAAGATGCTCTTGTGTAAGTTGCTGTGAGGGGGATCTGACAGACATTAATCTACTCTAGTGAAGTGTGTGATGAAAAATCCACCACTTAAAAATCTCAAACTCTTACCTGGACTTTGAATTCTCAGATCTCCTGTGTGTTATGCAAGTTAAACCTCTTTATTTAGCAAGAAGAGAACAAGTGTCACATTTACATGTAGAAATCAGCCATGGAAATCTACCAAGGCTATGGTAGAGGTGGAGCCAGAAGATCTGTTGTCGTTCACCCTATTGAGTCTTTTTCCCCGCTGCTGCTTTAACAAAGACCTAAGGAAACCATTCCAGGTTTTCCATGCCTCCTTCCCTGCTCAGAGCAGAGATTTAATTACCTCTAATATCTTCCTTTGGCCTCTACACGTTTTCCTCTGCAAGATCTGCTGTTTGTCCAACTCCAACCCAAATTTATATTCCAGAATTTCACCATTTGGGAGCAAGAATTATTATTTTGTTTCTTTGTTTTGTTTGGTTTTGTGGGGTTTTTTCCTTCCCCCTTCCCCTTTCCTCCCTGATGAGATGGAAGAGCCTGTGATCTGCAGTCTAAGACACCAATATTTTCCATGCTGGCTTACATCAGTACATCATTATTGTTATCATTATTATGCTCCCCTTCTCCCCCTCCCCCTTATTAATTTATTTATTTTATTGCTGGTGTTAAACGGTTTTGTCAAAAGCAACCCTTTACAGACCATTAATGCCAGAGCAGATGATTGTTTTCCACCAGCCCTCATAAATAATTCAGGCTGCCAGCTCACAGGCTCATCCCCAGCAGTGAGGGCTCTTCTGAGGAATCAGGGTTATTAAAGGTAACAGTCGTGATGAGTCTCATCTTTGAGCAGGATGTACTCATTATTCCTCAGAAGCAACTCTGTCTTGAAGCAAATCAGACAGTGCTGAGGCTCCTTCCTTCCACCTCCTGCTTTCCTCTCCCCCTTCTGCTGCTTTCGATGCTGTTACAGCTTTTGAGATTCTCTTGTGAAGTTGAGGAATGTGATAAATGCTTTGGGACAAGTGGAGGGAAAATGGTGAGAGGAGTGCTCAACAAGCAAAGCTGCTTTTCTTTTTCTCCTGTTGCTCTTTCTAAACTCATTTATTTCACCAGTTCTCATGCTCCTTTGCAGGCTGGCTCTCTGCAAGCACTTGAATGAACATGTTTACTGGCAGAAATATTCTGGGATTCGGGGAATGATAAGACTGGAATATTAAAGCAATAAAAACTGTATACATATTCATATACCAGGAACTTGATTATTAATTCTGATAATCTGTTCTCAGCTGTGTTTACAATGGTGGTGAAATCCTATAAGTAAATTGTGAGGTTAGTTCTGAAGCTGGCAATTGGTCTTACTCATGCCAGTCACAGAAGAGAACTGGGAAAATACTTGGAAACCAGCCTATTCTCTTGGATTCAACAGTGTTCAAAACAACCATGAAACATCTAGGCTCTCCAAAATGGAATTAATATCATAGTATGGTAATAATATCATAGTTTTTTGTTTTCTTTGCCTTGAAAGGTGATTTCATATTAGATATTCTGAGGTTTTGTGAATGTATTTGTATAGAAATACAGCAACAGCCCCTAGACTTATGCACAGCTGAGCTGCAGGTGGCTTATAGTCCAGCCAACTGCTTGCAATTTTAGCAGGCGAGTGGAGTTTAACCCCCTTCAAGTCCTAAAGGGAAGCTGTTGCTCTGGGCTCTTTGGATGATAAAAAGTGCATTTCTATTATAATGTGCATGGCATAATTACCAATTGCTTGATATGGTTCTATAGCTTACTGGAATGGACTGAAAAGATGGAAATTTTTTTGTATATATTTGAGATGCTCGTGCACTATTTTTGATTTTTTTTTTTTTTTTAATGAATGTGGATTGTTTAAAAAAAAATCCCCAAACCCTCCATCGTTCCTGCATTTTCTGGAAAGCCTTTCAAACACTGGGAAATATCAAAGGCAGCATTATACAAGGAGCCAACTAAAGGAAGAAATCTTCAATAGCTGACCATAAATTTCCCAGTTAAACCCATATTTTTCTCAACTTCCCAACCCACTTAGAATGAATACATTGCCCCTGGGGACTGGTACAATGCCTGCCACTGATCACATCTCCTTCATCAACCCTGTTCTGGGGATGAGGAAGGACTGGTGTCCTTTCACACCCTTTTGAGAAAGCTAAATGTCTCCTTTCCTTCAATCTATTCAGTTTATTGAGGAGGAGGTTAAGAGGTGATTTGATCCACTAATAGATAGCAGACAGCTCCATTAATCTGGAGGTGGGAAGTAAAGCTTGCAGTGAGACCCAGTGGTAGGAAGGTAAATCTGTCTGAAGTCGAGCTCTGCTGGTTTTGACACTGAAGGTAACAAACAACTCACCCAGGTCTCCTTGTGGATTTTTCTCTCCTCCGTGCAAAATACTCTGTCCTGAACAGCAGCTGTGACTTTGGTAGAGAAATGACTGAGTGGAGTTTGCTGGCTTCTGTTCTGCAAGAGAACAAGAGAACAGAGGGCTGGAGAGGGACTTTTCACAAGGGTTGAGGAGGTGGGACAAGGGGGAGCAGCCTGAAGCTGAACTAGGGTAATTTAGATCAAAAATTAGGAAGGAATTCTTTACTGTGAGGGTGGTGAGGCACCGGAACACATTGTCCAGAGAGATTGTGGGCTCCTTATCAATGGAGATGTTCAAGGCCAGGTTGGATGGGGCTCTGAGCAGCCTGATCTAGTGGAGGCTGTCTCTGCCCACGACACGGGGTTGAAACAAGATGAATTTTTAGGCCCCTTCCCATTCTGTGACCCTGATTCTATGGACAAATTTCCTTCTGGCCTAAGAATCTATGCAGGATGAGAGAAACCCCCACACCCACCCATCTCCCAAGCTTTCAGTACTTCAACATGAGGGAAAAGACGTGGTTATTATGATATTGTGTGTCCAAAGAACAACAAACAGAATGTGCCACTATAACTCACAACTGACTCAAAAGATAAACATGGACCTAAAATGTCTTTGTTTGTTCATCCTTCTGATTCAGACCTCTGTAAGAGAGTAGAAAGCCTCTTCATTATGGTCTGGTTCTATAATTTTCAGGTTGTGATGCTCTTTCATTTTTCCTAGGAGGGTGCACTGGGAAACCACATTAGTGAGAGCAGAACTCCTTGCATAGAATGTCAATATTTTTTCTTGTCACCAGGACCAACGCTGCCTGTTATTAATTTTCATGGTGGTTCTGCTGCAGCAGAAAGTGTGGCTGATAACTGCTTATATAAACATCTTCTTTAATTATTTTTCCCCCTTCCAAGATAAACTGAAGCCTAAATAGGGGGAGGCCACAGGAACAACAACTGTTCCACAAAGGTTCAACCCTTGCTTCCTTTGCTAAGCATATCAATGAGTAGGTGCCAATCAAGCCTGTATTCCTAATTACTGGGGCTTTAGAAACGAGGCTTATAGAACCAATTTTAAGCAGCCAGAACTTGGAAGACTGGTTTTATTGATATGGATCTGCTCAACAAGCAGGTCGGGAACACATATGGGAAATACTGCATTTCTCTTTCTAATCCCCCGAGGCTCCTGTTTCGTGAAAAAAAAAAAAAACCACCTTCAGATTCTTTGTGTGATATGTGTGACACAGCTGACTGCTCCTTCCCCTTCAAAGCATGTAGGACAGGGCACTTATTGCAGTGGTGTTATTCTGCACTGTGTCATGTTTTTAATGAAATTGGTTAGTAGGAGGTGACTGAGGCATCACCCTCCCCAGGCAGCCCCAGATAATCCTCTTTGGTTTTGATGTCTGTTTTCCTCGAGTACGAAACAAGTTGTTATGCTCCTCAAAATGGATTCTCTGCATATTCTGATTCATTTCAAGGTCACCTGGAGGACATCTGCAGCAGCATTTGATGGAGATTATGCTCCAAAGGCAGGACTGAAGAGCAGTAGATAAGGGTTTAAAAACATTAAATTTGTACACTTGCTAAAAGCATAAAATCACAAGGTTAAACTTGATTGTGTTCTGTTAACTTGGGACAATGCTTCTGCACAAATGTCATGTGATATGAATATTAATAAATCTGTACTTTAGGAATATTTTTTCCCTCAAAGTGCCTTTTTTGATAACAAATGAAAGTATTTGTAAACTCTAGTAGCGGGGAATGATGGGCAAATTATAAAGCGGCAGTTTGCTTTAGGAAAAAAACCCAAAAACTCTAAAGCTTGGATTTAGATTTTCAAGATTAAGTGCCTTAGAGGGCTTTCATGTCTTAGACTTTGGCCATCTAACACAGTGAGAATCAATCCTTCTAAAAGATCTGTAACATCTCTAATAAGAATTTCAGGAGTGCAGGTACCAATGAACAATAAAATGGCACGTACAGCAAGGCTGGGATTTTAGGGTTTGGGCTTTCTTGTAAGAGTTCTAATCTTTGAAATATTTAATATTCAAAAAATTAACTGTAATTCTTTCAAACTTGTTAGCTGATTGAATACTTGCATTCACACTGTGAGTTGCACAGAAGTGGTATCTGCCTCCTAAGATAGACCTTCATCCATACTTATTCCATGCTGTGCTCTTGAACATGTACAGCTTTGTCTCAGCCTGTCACAGGCAAAAAAAAGATGAATAGAAACAGTTCAAATATAGGCTGAGATTTAAACTAGAAGAGTCCTCAAAAGCTGGGATTTTCAGGTCTGTTTTCTCCTTCTGAAAAACCCATTAGTGCTGTTGATGAGGATCATGTGAAGTTGGTGTGAAAAATCTGTGAAAAGCCTCAGTTTGTCCCAACCAAGTCCTGAACCTTGGTGTAAACCTGGGGAGATTTATGGTTTCAAGATGAAATCAGGTAATGCTGAAATTCTCTTGGGGTTTCAATACCAGGTGAAATATGTTGTTTGTTCTTGGCTTTTCCTTTGAACTTGGTGTTTGAACTCCTAAAAAGAGATTATTTTGGGGGGGGTGCAAATTACTGCCAGATGGCAAAGGATAAGTGTCCGACAACTCTTCCATCCTGTAAACATTTAGTCTAGGTGAGTTTCTGGAACTGGAGGGTGGAAAAGACTGCAGGGAGGGCTGGAACTTTGCATGACATCCCTGTCATTGTTTTTCGAGATGGCTGAACTGGCTCAGGCTACCAAAGGGTCGATGAAAACTAAGAACATTCAGAAAATAAACAGCGTTTGATTTATTTCATAGCGAAGTGCCAAGAGTTGCAACGCGCGCTGCTTTGCTCTGCGAAATGATACGCGGCAACAAGTTCCACACCAAAAATAAAGATTCGTGTAGAAGTGTGCTCTTTTTAAATATTTTAAATCTGTGGCTTGGTAAATTTAAGGTTCTTTAGCCACACTTGTTCCTAGAAAGTGTCACAATTAGTGAAAATTCAAGGACAGAACAGACTCAAGATGTTCTTTGTTGAGCATGGAACAGAACTTAATCCAGTTGTTTGAGTTGTGTAAGGATGGGGCTGTGCCCAGTTTTGTTAGTGTTAAATGCTTGTGAGTCTGCTGTCTTTAAATGCTCACATTGGAACTGGCTTTATGGTGCAGATTAGACCTTCAGATTTCTCTTTTCCTAAAAGTTATGAGGCATGACAATGAGGAAGAAAAGGAAAAATCAATGGCTTCTCCTTTTTCTGTGCCACAGTCTTCCTCTCTGCCTAGTTTTCCAGCATATTATTGGCCTTTTTTGTGTCTACACAATTATGGAAATCATGTGAAGGTCCTAGGTGAAATTATTTTAGTGTAATCGATGTTTGGAACTCTTTTGTGGAGTTCAGTCCCTTTTTATGTCAAGCCAGGCAGCACCTTAAACTCCAAAGCTTATTCCAGCTGGACTTCTTCACTAGATTATCTGACTTGCTGGAATAGAAGATGCTCTAGATAAGTGCATGAGTCCAGAAGCAAAAATCATTGCAACATCCTGAAAAAAAAAATGAGAAAGAAGTTCTCAAACTTAAGCTTCTGACCTGACTGATGGGTGTCTCATGGAAACCTGGACTGGGTTATTGGTTGGATTCAGTTCAGCAGATGTGCACAGCTCTTCTTCACCTGCCATCTGAACTAGTGTTTTCAAGGACTGTGATTAATCTCCCTTGCTAGACTGCTGCCTGAAGGAAAAGCCTTGGATGAAAATCCCTAGAGTCTGAGCAGCAATGAAAAATATATATCAGTCCAGATATTTCTTCCACGATAACTCTGTAATTTTTTTTCTGTACATAAAGACAATTCTAGACATACACACTCAATTTCCATTTACAATTTCAAGAGGAACTCCAACACCACAAGAACATTACCTTTTTTTTTTTTTTTTTAATGTGTGTAACACTGATGTACAAGACGTGACCAATGTGGTTCCAGCCACATCATGGTACAGTTTTAAACAATAAAAATTTGGGCCACCTGCCACGAAAAGCTTCAGCTTGTGGCTTGACTGCTGGGGAGAAATTTCACAGGTCCCGTGGAAAGCAGAGCATGAAAATACACTGTGGGACTGGAGCAGCTTAGGGGAGGGAGAATGCCTTGCAAAGTCAGAGCTGCAGAGAGTATTTCATGTCTTTGGCAAATGTGGTGTGCAGGATCTGAGCCATTAATCAAACCCTGACAGTGTCAGAGGGAGGAGGGCTTGCACAGCCCCATCCAAATGGCATCTGGGGGGAAAGACGAGGGGGGAAAAACAATGAAAGGAATGTTTATGGTACTGCAACGATTTTACTTACACTTATTCTAAACGTTTGGAAATTTATATTGATCTGAGTAGGAGCTGGTGCTGGGGGGGAGTGAAATCAGTGTTCCCCGTTGCCCTGTCAGGTTTGATTTATGCTGGGCATCTGACAACCACTCAGTTCAGAAACCTCTCAGAGCCTTCTTTTCTACTTCCTAAGCAAAGCAAATGAGCTTTTTGGGGGGGGGGGGGGGAAAGAAAAAAAAAAGGCTAAATAAAAAAAATTGCCACCCCAAAACAGCAACAAAAACCCCCTTATCCTGAACTAAATTTAGAGATTTCTGCACATCTGGCCATGCTGATATCTCTATGATGTGTGTCCAGATGTCTGCTTAGAGAAGGTGGAAGTTTATTCATCTTGTTTACATATAGCATGTGCTGACTTCAGTTTTGGCAATCTGTGTAATAGCTGCTTTTGTCAAAATGACAAGGCTTTGTCTCCAGTTTCCCCTCCTTTTTAATATTCTCTCTTTCATGGAATTCAAATATCGCATAAGGCAAGAAAGAGTCTTTTATTGAATTTATTATATATGAAAATTGAAAAGATAATCTGGCCTATTGCCTTTATGAATTCATGTATATGTTGGAAAATGCAGAGTTGACCCTTTTGAAATCCATGTGTTTTCTGCTCCATTTATTTTGGGAGGAGTCCATCCTTGGTTTTCCCAGTAATGAGATGTACATGTAGTCACCGATGTGAAAAAGGAGGTTTTAAATCTTGTGGTGCTACTGGAAATTAACAAAAAGTCATTAGCATCACTGGGGTTATGTTTAATTTTCAGCAATGCCACAGAGGCTGGTTGATCATCAGTACAGTAATATTTACACAGCTCTGCTGGAGATCCACAGCTAAGAAATGTCCTGAGGTTTTTGGTGTTGTTTTTTATTATTTCATTTTCTTTCTCTTCTTTCTTCTGATTTACTACTGATTGTCTTCTATCACCAAAAACATTGCTTGCCTCTCATCCATCTAAGATATATTCTATATATCTAGAGACATATATCATTACTATTGGGATTGTTTATCAGAACTGCTTTTAGCATGCTCCTAAATATGCAGGCACATGGAATACTCACTTTTATAGAGAACATTTATTAGGCAAATGAAACTGTTGTCTGTGTTTTGGGATGGGATCTTCAGGGAAGATGTGTTGGACATTACCATGAGGTGTCTGCTCTGAGGCTGAGTTCATAGATGTCACACTTAGCAGCTGCATTTTACAACCTGTTTTGAGATCCCTTTCCAGGACAGAATGGTCTCTCCAACCTGACCTGGATGATGGGCAGCCTCAAACCCTCATCTGCAGAAAGCCTGTAGGGATCAGGGGCTGGAGCTGGAAACAGAAGCAAGATATTCACCTCTGTCATTCAAAGTGGTGTTTAAAAGTGTGTGTTTATGCCAACACACATCCCCAAATCCCCCAATTTGGTGGCACAACAGCTTCAGTGGTATGAGTGCAGTGAAAGGACTTGCCATGGACATTCAGCCTTTTTAAAAAAAAACCTTTGGAGACTTTTGTGGGCTTGGTTTGTAGTTGGAGTTTTCAGCTCCAAGTGTGCACCATGGAAGCCTGTTGCCACGAGTTGCAGCCATTATCCTAAGGGCAGAATGGGAAAATTGCAGTGCAACCTGCAGCCCTGCTGTAGAGACTGCAACCAGGCTGCTGCTTCTCTGGAAAAACTGGCTGGAAGATGGAAAAACAAGTCCATTAGACCTCAATCATTTCAATTCCCTAAGGAAACGAGTTCCTCTTGGTATGGCAATGACAGAATATAAGATGTATAGAAAAATCTTTAAGAGATTAGACAAGCTAAACCCTGTCACAGACTATCTTTAAAACAGAGACAAAAGAGGAAAAAATAGAAAAAAAAAAAAGAGGCTGAACTTCCAGTTACCTCTTGTGTGAGAAACAGCCAACTTAGCCAAGTCAAGAGTGAACTCTGTCTGCTCTTCCTCTGCTGAAAAATTCAGGCTGGTGTCAGGGCTGTTTCTGGAGTGCAGGGCTCGTGCAGTGGGTTGCACTGGCAGGTAACACAATCCCACAGCTACAACGGGCTCTTCCTTCCAAGGCATTTTAATTTTTACAGCTCAAGCGCTCCGAGGGTGCCAAAATAATCAGGGCTTTGCGTTTCGTGCTCTTGCCATATACGGCCTGGGATCTGATTGCTAATCCCTCAAGGTGGCAGTAGCTTAATTAAAGCTATGTATTGGAGAGGAGATAATTGCAATGTCCTTTGAGTGGCTGCTCCTAATTTACGCCGTGTACAGCCTGATACAGTCATCTATAATGTATCAAAGGCCCACGCTAGATTTTAATGTAAAGCTGTGTAAGATAAATGAAGAGTACATGTGGCAGGTGCTCAGTACATGCATTTAGATTAAGCCCTGCTCATTGAGGTGGTGATTAGATGAGTTATGTCAGGGAATTGTAACTGCTTCAGTGGATGAGGAAAAGGTTATTTCGAAGAGCTCATTTCAACGGTGTAGCTGGCACATAATTCACATATCAAGCCATGAATGAGAGCAGAAAGGGTGCAGGGTGCAGATGCTGAGCCCTGTGGACAATGCACACATGCAATAGAACTTCTAGGACAGCTAAAAAGTTGTCTGAGTAATGCTCTCTCTGATGAGATTTAAATACCTGGTAAAGATATTTAACTACATCAAAAGTGAGCTGAGAGTGTTATTTGTTCAGAAATGGGGGCTCAGTCGTAGTTCATTTGCTCTCCCTGTGTCTCTGCAGATGCAGGAGCATGGGGGTCAAATCCATCAGAGCAAAGGTGGAAGCACAAGGCTTGTCTTCCTCAAACAGTTTTGTTAGCAGCAGAATCATTGTGTTTATCAAACTGGCAGAGACTCTGAAAGAGATAGCTGGGACTTGCTTTTCCAGCACTGCAGCAAGATCATAGAGAAAATACCCACTGATGGGTTTATTAACTCTCCAGTAATATATGAGAGCTTTTTCTCTGTGCTGTTTCTCCAGCTGGGCTGGGACAAGCAGTGGATCAGAGGATTTGGTGAGCACTAACAGGCCATGCCCTTCTCTAGACTATGGGGCTGGTGAGTGAAGGGGATGAGGCAGCTCTGAAGAACAGAGAGCTTGAGGGCAGAGAAGGCTCACAGCAAGGATTCCTAAAAGGAAAATAGGATGAAAGTGGAACGAGAGCTGTGCATGTGTAACGAGCAACTGTTTAGATCTGTTCAGCATGTACTTTTGTTTTATATCCTCAAAGAAAACAGTGCAGCCTGGAAATACCAGGCTCTGGCACTCGCTGCTCTCTGTGCCTGTGAACACACTCAGAATGTCAGGAATGTGCTGCTAGGTGATCACAGGAGCCTCTTACCAGAACCTGGTTCTTGAAGGTTTTTTCCCTCTAGCAAGTGCAATAACATGCTGTGAGGTTTTGCAGCCACTCTTGCTGCATTAACCATTTTCACCTTAATGTTTTCTCTTTTAGAGGTCAGTCAAGATCACAGCCCCTGTTATGCCAAGCACAGCACAAGTAAAAGGCAAAGTGGGTAAAGGGTGAGGTGTAATTCTGCAGGGTGACTCTCAGCAGGTAAAACTGGAGCTAGGTAGTGCTGTGAGGATCTAAGCTTTAAATCAAATGCACACGAGAGGGAATATGCTTCCAGCTTCATCTGGTCAGGGATGAAAACTCCACAGAAAACACGCTCTGATAAGTTAATATTGCTGGGTGTACCTATGCGTGATGAGAACCATGAAACACGGGAGGGTCCCAACACGTTCCTACCTTCACATCAGCCTCACTCTGTCTCACACTGTGCACTCTATTAAACCTCACAAGCAAGACAAATACCCTGTGACAAGTGACCAATCTTCCATGCCTTGCTCCAACCTCACAAAACAGAAGGCTCCCCTCAGCCGAGGCTCCTGGAGGGAACATTGGAGCAGTTGTGTTATCTCGTCCCATTACACGAAGGCTTAGCAAACCATGCCGTAAAAGACATAACATTCAATTGACCTTTTGCTTATCTATAAACGTAAAATGAGCTGCAGACACCCTGATTCACCGAGGAGCCATTTCTGGGGAATTTATTTCCTTTTGCCAGCCGTAAAAATAAATTGCTCCGCGCAAAGAATGGGCTCAAAAAATAGCGCTGCTCGCCTAAAATAAGATTATTATGAAGGAGCTGCTTTATCCCTGGGCAATCACAGCCAGCCACTGTGTTATCAAATTTTTATCTTGTCAAATTGCTAGGCACTGATTAGTGTTCAGGGAGATTTTGTGTGTTAAGCTGGCCTTCTGTAACCTTCTAGGGCCTGAGTGCCTCTAAGTGGCTGGATTCAGGGATTGACGTCTATTCTTTGAAGGATGGGTTATTCTTTTTTGCCTCTGTCCTACTTTTAAGCCAGATTTGCAGAGCAAATCTTTACACAAAGCATTCAAAGAATAAAAAAGCAATTCTTACACGTCATATCAGTCTATTTGGACAAAGCCAGGCAAAACTGTTCTGAAAGGCAATGGGAGGATCAGGCCACAAGTCAGGATTTATCCAGCCTGCCTCTCTTTATGGAGCCCAGGACAATGAGGCTGGCTATCAATCTTGCTAGGATTGTAATTGGAGAATTTGGCTCGCTCACTACCAACTTTTCATTCTGCTTTTTCAATGAAATTCATAGCCAAAACCACTCCTCCTAATAACAAATACTCCTAAAAGGATAATCCCCATCCCTCTATGATTTGAAGTCAGGTATTATCAGGATTAGGTGTTTTTGTGTTCATTTGTGTCTTGATGTGTCACGTACTAATGGAAATGCTGGGCAGGGGCTGGTGAATCCTAGGGCCAGGGAATGGCTTCTCTTTTTGGTGCTGTTATGTCCCACTCTCTTTCCCTTTGCACTCCCAGCACTCCAGCCAGATCAGATTCAGTCTCAGGCTTTCTACAGGTCAGGTTTTTCTCCCAGCTGAACGTTGTTACACAATACCACATCCAGCACCTCATTGTGAAGGACAGCTCGTCACATCTTGGTGGCTGTTCCTCTGATGAGCAAAGGGAAATTCAAGAACTGGGGAGAAGAGGTGGTGTGTTTGCCTTGGGAGCCAATGTGCTTTGGTGCAGCTCTGTGTGGGGTCTCCTTTTCCTCCTATCGTGACAGTGAATTGTATTTAAATATATTAAATATATTTACTTTAGATCTAATCAGGCCATCACTTTGTGCTTTCTGATTATTTATTGTTTGCAAATGTATTGGGGGTTTAAATTACTCTGTAATGGTGATTAATCAACTATATCGTGAAAGTTCAAAATAGCCTACTCTGTTTTCACATGTTACTGATTAGGAAAGAGTGGATTAGTAAAATCTGCATGAAATGTGTATTTAGAACCATGATTTTAAATTGTTCTACTTGGTTTCTCAGCTCCTACATATCTATTTCAGGAGAAATAGTGCAAACCTCATTTCTTGTTCAATGGCCCCTGAAACTACAGACTACCCATGGTGCTGTGTGTCACGGTAGCACTGTATATATGTGTATATATGTGTGTTTGAGTGTGTATAAATATATGTAGAATTCAGATCTGTTTCTAAAGGGGCTGAGTTTTCTCATTCTCTCCAAGATGATCATCTTGGAAAGCCCCACACTGGGGCCTGGAGGGACCTGGGTGCTCTGAAATGAGCCTTTGACAAGCATTTGGGGAGCTGGCTGTGATTTTAACAACTGGTTTGACTGCACTGCCTCCAACAGATCTGGGTGAGGGGCCTGTATTTGGCAGGAAGGCTTTATAGTGGCATGGTTTAACCTGGTAAGATGCTGAAGTAATTTTCCTATTAGGAATCTGGCTTTGCTTTGTATGAGTACAGCACATCTGCAGTTGGGGTTTCTGATGGGAGTGTTCTTAATATAGACCAAAGCTCATGCAGATCGATGTCTCTTCAGTTAACCACGTATTTTTATCAGAGTGATGCTGAAAAGAGCAGGTCCTGTTGCTTTTAAATCACTCCAGAGTTCACGCTGGAGAAACAAAACCAGTCTTGAAACAAAAGATGACTGAAAGATCTCTGCTGCTGAATGGGGTCACCTCAGTCTGGGTGTTGAAGAGGGAGCTGTGCTTTCCTTAACCTTTGTGTCCCTCTCCTGCTCATGCATATTCAGCTCCCAAGCGATCAAAAAGAGCTCAAAGTCCTCCGCACGTGGATTCTTTTCCTCCCCTCTGTATTGATGGGTGACACAGGGCTGTGCAAATGGGCTGTGATAGATGGAGGATCCGCTCTGGGGTGACCGCAAATCCAGCTCCTTTCCTGCCTTCGCATCTCTGCCCCCCTCCCCTCCCGTGGTAAATAGCCTCTAAAACAAACACGCGTTTTTAAGGATTATGTCACTTCTGGGCAGCAGCCAGGGGATAAGATTAGCACCATTGTCATCAGAAAGAGCAAAGGCTGTCTCTTTGATGAATGATATTGGATCCTCAGGATTTGTTATTTTTTTATTTAATGTGCCCATGTATTTTTGGATATGAATGTCCCCAGATAGCCTCAGGATGGGGGGGAGCAGGGGAAGGAGAGGGGTGAAGAGAGAGTGATAAGGAAGCTTTGCTGTCAGCCCATTTTCTCATGTCTTCATCTTTGTAGGGGAACAAACCCCAAGGTGTGAAACACAGCCCCCTTGCCCAGCTGGGTCACTCTTGTACCCTCTGTGCCACCAGAAAGGCCAAAACATATTGAACAGTTAACATCATTTGGCTCATCACTCTTTTCTCTCCCCTTGTGAATATTTCATCCTTATTTAGCTGCCTGGCTTTCTGAAATACCAAAGGTAATGTCAGTCCTGACAAACTGGGAATTGTGACATTTCGAGCTGGGCAGCTGCTGGTGAGTGGCCGTATGAGCCCAAGGTGTCTGAAGCCCCAAATATTTTCTTTCTCCCTTTGTCTGGTTTTCCTCTGTCCTCTTCTTTCCAGCCTCTGTTACAACCCCTGGGCTGCCCATTTTGTGTTCTGTGTTTTCACAGCACCTACTGCCATTTCTCACAACTGAGAAATCTCAGATTTGGAGAAAGCAAGTGATGGCATTCACATATCCAAAGACTTCCTCTTACAAATGTCAAGATGCCCCTTCAAAAGGGAGTAGGGAAAACTAATAAAAACAAATGCCTTTTTTTTCTTTTTTTTTTTTTTTTTTTTTTGAGATATAAGTCAACTGTAGCTGAACTTGGTGTTTGTATATTTATTTATTTATTTTCCTCCCCAGACTCTTACTTTCAAAAGAAATAATGTGTTTTAAATTGGGGAAACAGCCCCATCCCCCACCCCCCAAACACAATCCAACAAAGAAATAATTGTTTCTTGGAAATTATATTTTAGTTGCCAATTTCATTGCTCAATCCAATATCATGTGAAGCAAAGACAAATGCTGTCACTAAGAACAGCATGAGATTGCTTTGTGATCTTAACCTCCTGTAGCCTTCAGATGGAGCATCTGTGGCTTCACCCAATGTGATTAATTAAAGAGATTATGTATTAAAACAGACATGCTTTCTATTGCTTGAGAAGCAGGGAACATCCTCATCACTGTGCCCTGATGGCAGCCTATGCCGATTTCATCATTTCTTTCTCCCCATCAGTTGTGTACACTTGATATCACTTACCTGGGGCTGGGGACAAGGATCCTTATTTCCACCTGCATTTATACAATGCCCAATGCAACGGGGTACCGTTCATGGTGCCAGAACTGCAGCACTGGAAAAATCCCACCAGAAATCCAAAGTTAAATTTGAGATAGTTGCCTTTCCTCAGCATACTTTCTTCAGTATAACCCCTGTGTTTGCTGATATAGAAATTATCAATTCCCAGTGTTACTGGAGCTATAGTGAAAATCAGCCTCGCTCTAATGAAACAATTTCCCTCTTTCCTCTCAATGGGGAAGCTCATAAGCTGTTCTTCTATTAAAGGGGGCTGTGTTTTTTGGAAAAGGGAGAATATGGTCCCTTAAAGCCTTGAGGATGAACGCAGCACGTGGCAGCACTGGGATCACTGCAGGCTTCTCATTGTGTGACCATCCACCTGGGTCTCTTCATTCTCTCTTTCCAATTTATTTCCTTACATAATAATGACCCAGAGGAGGGTCATCACTTTGCAAGCACCATTTGGCTGAATTTTGATGAGGGATTTGAATCACTCTGACAAATGGGAGCCTTCTGCATGGCTGGTTCTAGAGGTGGGGGAATGAGAAACCTCTCACCAAGCCTGGCCTGTGCTTTGTCCTGAAGGTCTTTATGTGTCCTGAAGGCCTTTAAACCTGAACAGACACATGCATGAAGGATTTAGCAATATTAAGGTTGGGTGATGAAGGAGAGGACTACAGGGAATAGTAGCATTCAGCAAAGGGAAGTTCAGATATTTCGAGCAATTACAGGCAGATAATGGATTTATTTTTGTTCCTTCTCCCCTTTCCCTCTCTTTTTTATCATCTTCTTTCCTACCTTGTACCCATCTCCTTGTGCACCTGGGGTACTTGGGCTGGTGGGGGTAGTTAGGGTGTAGTTGCCAGGTGCCATTTGTGCTTCCCAGGGCTTTTCAAAGGACTGTGAAAAGTCAGGAGGTAATTTTACTTTTACCTTCTGCTGCAGATTGGTCAAGCCCCAGGTGGGCTTGTGGTGGGCTGGCAGTGGTGTTTTGAATCTGGTACTACCTGATAACAGTTCAAGTTATCAGAGTGTCTGGCTCTGAGCTGTGCTGGTGACCTCTCAGGCCACTTGGGATCCCCCAGTTCCAAAATGCAGCAGGAAAAATTCTTATCCAAGAAGTTGAAAGGATTAAAAGTGCTGCTACAGAAGCAATTAGTACTACCTCATGTCTTTTTATCAACTGTGTCAGATGTGTCCTACCTTTGTTCTGGAAATGAAGACCACCTGGGAATCCTTATGCAAAATGACATTGCCAGTTTATGGCCTTCCAGCCCTGAACTCATGTGCATTCTCACCAGGCTCCCAGCACGTTGGACTCCTATCAGTATCCTGGGATGTGTTTTAAATTAGTGCCTGAGGGGGGAATGGGATTGACTCGTGCACCACATGCCCAACTCGGCTGAACTTTCTTTTTATGCTTTTTATTAAAGTTGTATATCACCAGGAGAGTGTGAAAGTCACATTAGAGAAGGGAAATCATCTCCCCAGCACTCTGGCTTGTCAGGCTATTTTGCATAATAACTTACGGAAATGAACTGGCCACCTCTGATGCTTGAGGACAGGCTGGGAGAGCAGGAGCCCTCTGAGGGTTTTATCACAGAACAGCCTTATGTGACACATCTGGTTTGGTTTAGGCATCTCTGTGTATTGGGAAGAGAGCAGCAGGGGATGGGGCGGGATTGCTTTATTTGAAATCTTTTGAGTCAACTGTTTATGATGAGAACAATGGTCTTGGGAAAACTGCAGCCAGGGGACAGAGCAGCCAAACACTTGAGCCACTAATGTGGACATTTCTGTGGGGTTTCTTCACCTGCTTTACTCCCCTGCTGTCTCCAAAGAGCAAGTCCATGTGAATGCTGCTGTGGAGGTGGGATTTGCCTCCTGGAATAGCCTGAAGAAGGCTGAAATTCAGATCAGCCCCCCTTTGCTCCTGCACAGTCTCTCATTAAACATCCCTCTGTGTGCAAAATCCAGCTGTCTAAATCACAGCTAATGAGATAATTATTCAACCACTGCCAGGGCTTGCTTGGTAATTTGGTGTAGCTGTGGTGAGCAGAAAATGGATGCAGGATGCTTCCATGGGGCAGGAGTCCGAGAAGTTCTGGGGATTTACTGCACCTGTGGCTTGGCCCAAGATTTCTTAAATTGCAGTGCATGAGATTCCCATTTGTAGCTTGAATTACACACCTGCCCTGGCACATGTTCAGGAAAAGACATTACTTTAGTCACCACCCATATGTTCCTTGGCCTTAAATTAAAGAAT
The DNA here is from genome assembly GCA_013398615.1 of Brachypodius melanocephalos. NCBI lineage: Eukaryota > Metazoa > Chordata > Aves > Passeriformes > Pycnonotidae > Brachypodius > Brachypodius melanocephalos. The sequence goes on along the minus strand of VZSR01003798.1, from coordinate 4,601,783 downwards.
GAAGCAGTGAAGGAGAGCAAAGTGCTCCTTGGTCCTCAGTCCTGGAGCAACACCCCAAACACTGAGCAAACCTTCTGGGTATGCAATTATAAAAATACAGTTTTAGTCTCTGTGTCAATAGGCTCACCAGAAATCTTTCAGAATTGTTTGGCTCTTTCCCTGAGAGCACAGATTTAATACTGCCAAAAATCAAGTACAATGTAAATTTATTTTGCACATAATTAAATAACAAGCAGGGACAATTTCCCAACCAGACGAAATGCATTAGATTCTCCTTCAGTGTCCAAAGTCTCTCTCTGCTCTTACCAGCTGTTGTGTTTTTTTTCATGACACAGCCTTACAAACTTCTATTTTACATTGGAGATCTTAAGGAAAGAAAACAATTAATTACACCTCAGAGCTAATTGGAATCAATACTTAATGTTTTTACCTCTCAGTGAATTGCCAAATGATGTATCACTAGTTTGATGATGAAAAATAGATGGATATCTCAGGTTCTTCCTCTAGGGTGTCATTCTGTTGACATAGAAGCTGGCTCCAATGTTTTCCTTTCCCTCCTGCCTGCTCCTCTGTGTTCTAATTCTCTTGCTTTAAATGCCATGTCAAATGTTTGATAATTTGATTATCAAAATACAGTGGTAAGTTATAAAAACGGCAAGGCATAAGATGCTATTTATTTATTGGAGTATATAAGGAGTCTTAAAGGGAACCCTTGGAAAAGGTTTCATGTTATTGCTGCCTTCTGATTCAGCTGATCAAGCATTTGTTTCGTCTCTAGTCCATGGAGGAAAGGGAAATACATCTTTACTTGGTTCCCATAGAATCACCCAGGAGTGTCTGCAGTGATTGAGTGCCTTAAATTGCAGCTGGGGGCTCTCCTGAGGGTTTCAGAGGTGCACAGGGAGCTCAGACCCTGAGCACTTGTTGATGTCCTGCTGCTTCCCTCAAATAACCATTCTCCAAAACTTGCAATGTGCCAAACGAGTTATGTGAGCACCTCAGCTCCTGTTCCTGAGGGTCACCCCCACACAACCACTGTGCCAAGCTCTCCGGCTCAATAAGCAGCAAGACAATCTTTCTCCAGCCAGTTCATGCCATAGTGTAATGGTGTGATACACCTCAATATTGCCATGCACTCAGCAGGGCTGACTCACACAGAACAAACTGCTTTCCCCAATAAACACTCATAACCAGGTGCCGAGTGTTAACTGCTGCCCTTGCTCATGGCAACCTGGACAGCCAGGCTGGGAACCAAGAGTGGCTCTGGTCAGTGGAGGTGCCCAGAGGGTCTGACTCAAGTCTGACTAAAGGAAATCTGTTGGTGTTAATGTTATATAGAAATTAACACTTAGACACGTTCTGGTTGGTACGTTGACACCCACAGCTTTTATTTGTGGTATCCAGCATTATTTCACACTTGGAACAGTCATTTTATAAGCATGGTAAGGGCTCTAGAAAATGTTTTGTCATTTCCTTTCCACTCAGCTTCTGCCCAGAGAAACAGGCATGCACAGAGCCCTGTTTATGATACCCACATTAATAATGAAATGTGTGTGTGTGTAGGTATGAGGATTGCAAATAAACACATTTTAAAACAAGATCTATCTCCTTTCCCTGAACTGGCATGCTCCCAAATGAACTCAATTGTAAAATTCCCTCATGCTAAATTCAGATTTTTTCCTTGTATGAAAGCTGATGACCTCACAAGCCCTCCACATGGAGTTAGGGGGGTACTAAAACCCTCCAAATATTGGTGTGAGCACCGAGCAAGACCTGATCCATGGGAAAGGCAGACACGGAATGGACTCCCTGCCTGCATGCTGGCTTTCCTTGTACTGTTAAAGATGGCTATAAATGAGTATGAGGAGCAATGTCTTTCTGTATCTATCCTCAATTTTTCTTTCTGCAGCTGACAGCCCTTGTTCGTGGCAGTTGTTCTGTTTTCTGTCTCTACAGTCCTGCTGTTTCTCTTAGATGGCTGTGCAAGGGTGTTTTTAGACAAGTCCTCGAGAAACAAGGATAAAACTTAAGGGAGAGCAAGCAGTGAGGTGCTCCCTGTGGTTTACCTGTTTTCACCATGTGTGACTCAGGGCAATTATCACCTTTTCAGTCAAGAAGCACAGAAAAAGCTGGAAGCAAATGTTGGAGAAGGGTTCAGCTAAGAACTCTGCATTGTGTTGTATTTTTCTCCTTCTTGTGGAGCTCTCATCACTGTTGTGAAACTTTCTTGGTCGTGTGGCCCCTGTGGTAAAGGGACATCTTTGAGTGACCCCTTGGCAGTGCTGGTAATGAGCAGTGGCTGGGTCTAATATTCAGTTTTTCAGTACATGTTTTCTTCCTTGAGATGGTTGAAACACTTATAGCTTTTTTTTTTTTTTAATAGAAAAATTGAATTTCTCATTGAGAAAAAGCAGATTTCTAGAATATCCAGTTCTATGCACTGTGAAAAAGGACTCAAATCTGAACACTGTCACATAAAAACAAAATCAAGACTAAAAAAAGCTCTTCTTCCCTTTCTCTTTCCTAGCATTATTAAAAAGAGATTAAAAACTCCACAACATTATGAGATAAATTTAAATTAATGTGTTTTCTGGGGAGAAAATAGAAGAGATGGATGACTTTCAGCCTAATTTAGTAACTGCCACTCAAGATACGACTTGGAATGAACTTTCTAAAGCTGGAAAGTTGTTCTAATGACATTTGTGACTAGAGAAGAATATGATTTTTTTTGTGCTTTGATTAATATTCTCTATTACATGAGGCAGCTTAAAAACTGAAGGAATACTTTATCAGTGTTGTTCTGTCATTCCTTTAACGCAAACCAAGCTCCTCTTGTAAAATGAAAAAGCAAATTGGCGGCTGAAAGGCTCTGGGCTTTTTCTGACCTGTCTGATGCAGAGCTGAACATGGTAACTCTCCTCTGTGCAATCAGATGTGCATCCACACTGTTAAACCTGAGGCAACACACATCTGGGAGAAGGGAGATGTGTTTCTGGGGGTGAATGTAAAACACTTCTCTATGTTTTATTCCTTTTTGTGGGAGTTGCGAAGCAGGGTGTGATTGTGTGTAAGCAACTCGGACAAAGCAAATGAAAGGAGGAGCAAGCAAAGGGGAGGAGGTGAGGGAATTCATCAGCATGAGAGAGCTGCTAGCACAGGTCTGAGACATGAAATAAGATTTAGCATAAGAGAAACCTGTCTCTCAATTGTATCCAAGCCCCCCAGGAGACTCAAAGGCACAGGAATCTGCACATGGGTCTCTACATCTGGAAGAGAGCACGGGGTGATGAATTATTCATGGATTATCTACTTGTGCTCAGGAATTTCTCTTTATTCATAGTTCAGGAGCAGCAAAAGAAAAAAAAGGATAGAAACCCGTATCACACCTGCCTTTTAATTTAGGAAGGTTTTACTTGTACAGCTGTGGGCAAAGTCATCTGGACATCATTGGCAGAGTTTGCAGGGTGAGGTCTTGAATCATGGCAGGCTTTTATTCCATTTTTTAGGCAATGTGAAATAGGGCAGAGGAAATCTCTGTGAAAAAGACAAATTCCTGGTAATTAAAAATAGCCCCACGATTTTCCAAACATTTTAAAATTATGTGCAGCTTCAGCAACTCCTCATTGAGCTAAAAAAGGGTTGTGAAAGATGCATTTGTAGGGCTCTCCAGGCATTGTCAGTGCCTTTGCTTTAATTTGGAGTTGAATTAATCTTAGTCTTCCAGGCTGATAAATGTAAAAAGTCCTCTGAGAAATCAATTGATTGTTTAGTATCTTTGCAAAATCTTAATGTAGATGAGAGGGGAAGATTTGCTGACCAAAACAGAGTTGGCTGTAAGGGAAGAGGGCAAGGAATTCTTTTCCATGCTCTTGCTGAAATAATCCCCAGTGCAATGGGCTTTTTGCAAAAACTCTCTCTACCCTTCCCAGCTGATTGGTATGCCCATGGAGCCAAACTCATCCATACTTAATCCTCTGAAAATAATGTTTTAACATATTACTTGGTAATTGAGAGCTCAAAGGTCCTTTGTGGCCTGAGGAAATGGCCCTTCCAGAACCATGTGTTTTAGGAATGAGGAATTTTGGAGACTAACGTGTCCTGTCCAGTTTGTGGCCAGTCCTGTCTCCTGTGCTGTTGCACAGATCTGTTTGTCAGCTCAACAGCCCTTTTCCTTTGCCAGTGCTTCTTCCCTCCTGCCCTCTCTCCTACTCTGCATTAATAGAAAGCAACCTCATTACTCAATCTGCTTGGGGACACAGGCTCTTCAGTTTTCTATTTCACTGACAGAAGGAATTGTGCTTTAACTTCCAAAGGTATGGAGCTGCTGTTCAGCCTAGAAGAGCTTTTCCAAACGAGCAAAGGCTCTTATAAAGTCAGGCTGCAGATATGCTCATTGTGTTTTTCCAGGGCATATTGGTTGTTGGCATGGTTGGAAACACCAGCTTTTATTTTATGTTAACAGGTTCTGGGCTCATACAAGGGCAAGACGCAAACTGTTCTCAGCTGAAACCAGACACACATGGGGTTAGAATAAACTAACAGTTTAAATGTTCACTAACCAGAGTGCTGTCTTGGGCTGACAGCTGGGGGAAAGTGTAGGAGTAAATGAGCTCTTGGACCTGACTTTGTGCCTTGTGATGGTGCTTCCCTTGGATTGCCTGCTCACTTCCCAAATCCTTGTAAAACCTGATGCAGAAAAGGTTTTGCTTTTCAGCAGGTCAAGTATGACACAGGCTCCTCAAGGAGTCTGTGGCTCGTGTTACCTCTCCCTAAAACTTCTGGCACACGTCTATATTCATGTTTTCATCCCTGATAGTACTCCCTTCACATCTGTGTGAAAGGCAGAGCTGTGAGAGGCTGATTTTCCATTGTGGATGTAACATAACTGTACAAGTTCAGGCTTGGGCAAGAATATACACCCATGTTTATTCAAACCCTGCCTGTCTTGGAGGACGGTGTCTTTTGGGGGGAAGTGATCTCATCTCAGACTTTAGGCAGCACAAAACCTTTTCCAAATATCACAAATGACCTGCAGTATCCAGCAGATGGAATTTTTGCTGGCTGGTTGGACATTCCCTGGTCTGGTGGCTCTCCTTGTCTTAGGGTAGTCAGGCAGGGGATGGTAAGAGAAAACAGTAGTGCCTGTTTCTGATGGAGAGGTTCCCCAACTGGGGAAATCAGCTTTAGGCTGGGGAGTGGTTGGGGAAGTCACAGCCATGTTATACAGCCCCTAAAGAGATCTTGTGGATGCAGTGGGCAATCAAGGGGAAGGAAGGCAGATGTTCAGTCTTACCTTGCAGCACAAACCATCCTGGGCTTTTCTAAATTAACTGGCAAAGGCTGGTCTGCCTCAGCTGATGTCAAAGTGCAGATTGGATTTTCTGAATGTTTCTGCTCTGAGCACAAATCAAAAGCACCGTTCCATGCCAATGCTCTCAGTAAAAGTGACACTTTAAAAGGTCACGGCTGTGGAGTTTGTGTTGGTTTCAATTTATCAGTCTTGTAAAATTGTTACATTCTTCCCTTCTCCCTGCTAGACGGGCTATGGATTTGTTATTCCTTTTATTCCTTCTCTCTTTTTTTGTCAATCAGCTCCTAATAAGGCATTGAAAATATCCAAAGCAGATGACTGAACAACAACCATTCTTGGTTCTGTTTGAACTCCAGGATTCCCCTCTTTATCTCTACCCTGGTTAAGAAGAAAATCCTTGAGCTGTGCATTCATTGGGAACTGGATTTTCTAATGTTCATAACAGCACTACTTTTTCTGGTAGAGATCCAGACTAGGAGTAAAAGTAGAGTGATTTGGGGGAAAGTAGAGAGAGGCTTAGTTTTTACTTATTCTCACGTATTGAAGTGTTCAGGAAAAATGCTTTGGTGCCTCGTTGTTGGCACTTGCTTTTCAAGGGAATTTTGTTCCTGCAGGAATCCACCCCTGGGTGTCAGATGAAAAACCAGCTACTTCTGGAAAAGGAGGACATTTGAGTTCAGGAGGGGCATCATTAATGCACACAAGTTGTCTTGCTGTTGGGAAGGTCAAGGGAAGACATGACCGAGGGAAGGGTTGGTTTATCTTCTGCTTTGGAATTGTTGGTCCCTGCTGAGTGAGGGTTATGTGTGGCTTTTCTTGGCAGGGGAGCAAAAGGTGGGCTTGTTGCTTGAGATGAAGGTCATGTTTCTTCCTGTCTTTTCCATCTCTAAACTGCCTTTCCTGGGAACTGTGCTCTCAACTAGGTTCAGGACCATGAGTAGATGCTGCACAAATCTCTGTGAAAGGGCTGTGTCCCTGCTGTGTCCCTGTCCTTGTGCTCCAAGGCACAAAAAGAGCAAAATGGAGAGATAATACATCAAAAACAGAGGGAAGGAGGGCAACGAGGTCTCGTTTCAAGGAGATCTGGCTGATGTTCCTCTCCCTGTTGCCTCCCTGTGTTTGTGCTGAGCAGACAAACAGGTTGGTCAGCACCAGCCAGAGCAGCTGACCTTGAACCAAAGGCTCAGTTAAACTAAGGTGTCCTTGCTCTCTGGAACCCTAAATAATGTCAGGTTTCCAGGTCAGAGCTGAAGTGTAAAGGAAGGCCAGAATAACAGTATTGAGAAGCCAAAATTTCCTTCCTGTTGGTTGTGGCTAATCCAAGGGGGACCGAGATGGGTTCAGCTTGCCAAAGCTTTTATACCCAGCTGTAAAGCACTGACCAAACACCAGTGGGAGGGAGTTTCTATTTTCAGTTTTAAAGGTAGGGATAACACATGGGAAGACATCCTTTGACCTCACAAAGGGTTGATGAGGGCCAGGGAGGCAGCACCTGCCATAACTTCATTATGGTGAGAACTGGGAAGGACCATTGTAACATTTTTGAGATTCAAAAGTGGGTCAGATTCCTTCTTCTTTGAGGAAAGGATTAGAAGCCTCTTGAATTTCTAAATACACCAGGCCAAATGATGAACTGAAACAGATCTTCCCTATTATTTTTAATAGTAAACTAAAGAAAGCATAAAGACAAAATATTACTAAATCCTTGTAGCGAGTCATACAGAAAGTGTCAAACACTGAAGCGTTTAAAAAGGTAAAGCAAATTAATAGATGCTTTCATGCACATGCTTTGTTGCTCCTGAGCAGTACTGGGGATATGTACTATGATATGTTGTGTTGCTGACTTTTATCCTTAACCTGAGAAAGTACAGTTTTGGATATGTGCCTCATCTGTTTATAGAGCACTAATTCAACCCTCCTTACTCTACCCTAGGGAAACATCCATTGGTTGAGTGCTGAAAGAGATGAAAAGGAATCCGTGTTTAGTGTTTTGCCAGGGTTTTTTTCTCCCCCCAGTCTGTTCTGCAGTTGATTTGTTTGTGCAGGTCCTGGCTGGTGTTTGTGTAGAGGTGCAAGGTAAAGCCTGCAGTCAGTGGATGGATCTTCAAGCCCTGCAGTGACTCCTGTGCTGGGTTGTTTTGTTGTTTGCTGTTCCGAGGGGACAAAGCACACATCAAGGACAGGGGCTCACACTGAGGGAAATCTGCAGCAAAGGTTTGGCACTCAATAGAGTCAAGCTGAGCTGAGCGTGAGAGGCTTTTGTTTCCTAATGCAGGGACCTCAAAAAACTTCCCTGCACACTGGCAAGTTTGTTTTTTTTTTTTTTTCTTTTTTTTTTTCTTTTTCCCTATTTATCTTTCTTTTTGCCCTGCCAGATTTCATTAGTTGTTGAAGAATCACTGAGGCTTGATTGCTTGGGCTGCTCTGAGCCCCTTCCTGAGAGATTAGTGTGAGTTTTCACAAGCTACTCCCAGGGTAATATTTTGGGTGCTACACTGTCGTTTGCCTCAATGGTCCAAACTGTGCAGCTTTTAATTAATGAGAAGGCTGTGCAAGGAAGACTGGCTGATAGAAAGATTGCTGGTAAGCAGTGATCTCAGAGAAGTATTTATTTATTTATATTCCTGGAGTGATGCAGTTCTTAACAGCAAGGCCCAGATTACCCATTTTAGATGGGGAAGAAAGCTGGGTTTGGATTGAAAATTCCCTGATGGATCTGAAGTGAGGGAGGCAATTGGTCTGATTCCCAGGCAATTATGCTTATGAAGCATCTCTGCATTTACTTTGAGAAGGCAGAGTTAAAACTACAGGAACCTGAAATAACGAGTCGGTATTATTAATTTGGCCAAGTCCTTGAGAATGCAGCACTGATCTCAGACTAAAAAAAAAAAAGGAAAGGAACAGAAAATAAAAGGAAAAAACCACATTAACATGTTGGCAAGGGAGGAATTGATCTGCAGTGAGGATATATTTAGCTCATATTCTCTACATTAGGCCTTTCTCAGATTTTGAATCTTAATGTCTGCTTTACCAAAGAGGATAGCATCCTGCAAAGCTGGATTGCAGGAAAGCAACGCTGCTCCTCGCTGCCGGACTATTATCACAGATGATGTTAAAAAAGAAACCACTGATTCATCTGCAGTGACTGCCAGGAACTCGAGCAAGCCCCACAAATCACGCTGCTGGGCAGACTGCACTTCCAAAAGCAGCTATTGGAAGTGTCGGCTGTTTTCTTGCTCTCTGAGTTAAGAATCGATTGGGAAATGGCAAAGAATATTCAATGCTTTCAGAAGTTGCTTTCTGATTAATTTCTCTCTGAACCCAGCTGTCTCCCTGGAGTCTTGCTTTTAAACTTACAATGTATATTTATTTTTTATAATCTGCTTTTCACCTGAAAAAGAATAATAATCCCCATTTATTTTAAGCTTGGTTGAACATGCACTGGATTCAGAAATTAATTTCTCCCTGCTCTTAGCAGTTAAGCTTTGAAGGATAGACCCTCAGCTGCTATAAATTGTTTAGCCTCACTGAAGGGTATTGCCTTGTGTCTTTAACCTCTGGAAGCAAATCTCAGCTTAGAAACCATATGAAAATTGATTTTACTTGTCATTATCTTCATTTGGGTAAATGGTGTAACAGATGAACTTTCAACTCAGTCCTGAGTGCACCCAGGGACAGGGTGAGTCCCTGCCAGTGAAGTGTTTTAGAGCCAAGGTGAGGGTGCTCAGCATCCTCCAGGGCAATAAATACTTTGTACCTCACCTTTTGGGCTCTGCTCTGGCACTGTTTCAATTCTGCCAGACTCAGACATCCACCTTGCAAAACTCAGGTGCTGAACTTCAAAGTCCAGTGATGATTAAAAGATAACCCCTGGACTGGCTTGCATCTCACTTTCTGGCCCTGAAGCCTGGAGGGATGCCCTGATAAGAATTAAAACTATTTTTAATTTATCAGTTCAGGTTGTTACCTAGGCTCTCAGCTCCATCAAACTTTGTGTGAAGCAGCAAGAGCCCCTTTTCAGGATTTAGCTCTGTATGTGGTGGATTTGAAAGAGGACATCCTGAGACAGCAGTTTGGGACTGAGCTACTTCTGCAGTCTGTGGAGCAGAGAGTGCACTGAAACCTTTGCCAGGGTATTTGCTCCAGACCAGGCAGTAATCTGTGGGGCTGATATAACCTTTGCAATTGACAACATCCTTCTTGATAAAGGAAAAACTTTTAAAATTGGATTTGAAGGCCATTTAATGAACCAAGACTAAGAAAAAGTAAGCCCAGCAGATTTTATATTTAGGGGTTTTTTTTCTGGTCAGGCAGCAGCAAATGTGGAACAAGGCTCAGAGCTCTCAAAGCTGCTTCTGCAACCTGTGAAATCATAATAACTACATTGGAAATTACTTTGCTAGAGTTTTTTGCTCCATCCCTCTGGATGCAGGCAGGATGTCGAACCTGCTGTTAGAAATTGCCAGTGATGATGGTTCCATACCCTCCTCTGGCAATTTATTTTAGTGCTTCAAGTGGCCCTGCAGGTCACACACTCACCCCAGTCTTAAATCATGGTGCTGCCTGTGATGGGCCCTGAGGAAGCATCTGGTGCAGGAGAGGAAAGTGTCACACAGTCTGGCATGTTATTGCAAAGCACTGCAGACATGGATAAATTGGCATCTCTGCCTAGCTCTGCCAGCTCTGGAGTTAAGGAGCTGGCCTTGCCTGCCCAGCACATTGCAGGATAATTTATTAACATCTAATGGACTCTCTCATTTCTTTCTGTCTCCTTGTGAAAAGCAAAGGGTATTTCTTTCCCTTCCCCTTCCTCCACCTATTCCCTGAGATGCTAAAGCATCTGGCTGCCTCAGAGCAAGGACAAACTGCAAACACCTGGGTGCTGGGGGGTTTTTCACTCCTCCCCTCCCCTTCCTGAGCTCTGCAGCTGCAGGAGAGAGCCTTCTGAGGCTGTGAATGGCACCTTCTCTCCCCATGGCTGCCCTTGGATGAGAAACAGCCTCTGGCTCTTGGTGCTTGATTTAGAGGCTCCTTACTCTGCTGCTGACCTGATTACCTCATGATGAAATGATGTGGGGCCATGACACCGAGGCATGATGTCATGGGCCTTGACGTGTCACCAGAAGAAATACAAGCTTCCCGGTGCTGGGACTGTATCACAAGGTGATTTTTGTTCCCTGCACGCTGATTTAAGGGTGGGTAGGGCACTTATCCCATTCGTTCCTCCCCGCTGAGACCACCAGGACCACTAATTCTGCCGGGAAGCTCGATGCAATGTGGGTGTTGGCAGCATCACAGCCTTGTGGGGTGGGAGGTCTGGATGTGCCCTAAATGCAGATGCTGGCCATGGGGATCTGAGCACAAAGCCCTGCTCAGCCAGCAGCTCTGTGCAGCTCCCAGACTCCTAATTAGATTGAAGCCTGAAGTCTCTGGATATCATCCCATACCTTTATTTGAGATGATTTATCATGCCATCTAAATCAATCCCCGCAGAGAGATGTTACGAGGTTTTGTTTGAAATGCTGTACACACCCTGTCCAGTGCAGTAAATGTTCTTGGCTACTTGGAAACCAACCTTAGGAATCTTTTCCTGCCTTTTCCTGCACACCAGCCCTGCTTTCAGTGGAGAGGAGTCTGACAGGTCTTTGTCTCCTTGGATGGACATGTCTGGGGATGATGATTTTATCTCTCTTACCCCCATCCCTGATGAAATGCTTGCTGTGCTCCCTCCTGCTCAGAACCTGAATCTGGCTCCATTAGGGATCACACCAAAATCCTCAAGAGTTCAGAATTCTGAGTTCAAGACAAGGGGAATGCAATTGCAAGTGGAGACACAAAGAGCCATTTCTGACACAAAAAATACCCTGCTATAATTTATGTCTTGTGTGCTTCCCTAGTGAGCAGAGAAGGATTTTTGCTCCTGATTTCACTGGAAAAATTGGGATCTGAAATGAAAGGTGACACAATGTGCTGCCCAGGTCTATTACTGTCAGTTGTCTTGAGCTGGTAGATAATTCACGGCAAGTAATTTATATAGCACTTTTACTTATCCTGCCCTTTATCTCATCTGTGGTCAATTTGTTGGAAGTCCTTCTAATTAGAGTTGTCTTTGCCAATCACATGGTTTATTTGTATTAGCTCATTGGCTAAATGTAGCTCTTACAAGGCATTAATGATATATAACTGTTATGAGAATAGGAAGAACTCCTTTCAACTGGAAATAATTTTTGCATTATTTAAGAAAAATGGAAGTCAGATGAAAAAAAAAAAGATCTTTTCTTTTTACCAAAATTGATTTCTTTTTAATTTCAGAGGCTTTAATAGATCTGCTATATAAAATTGAAGCAAAAAGAAAAAAACCCCTAAGTGCAGCTGAAAGCCAGTGTTTTATTCTCTAAATGCCAAAACCAAACATTTTTATTCCCTACCACTACTCCTCATTTCTCTGACAAAGTAATTTCACATTAATCAGACCAAACTTGTGAAACGTTTTGGATGAGGAAAAAAAAATCTGTAAAAAATTTCCTAGTTCTATTTGCGATGATAAATTTGAAAACCATTTTCCTGCAGGATAGCAACATTATCCTTAAATGCCTTTGTTCCTTCCAAGGACCTCATTTGCTGGTGCATTTGCAGAAAAGGAAACACAAAAGAGAGGTGAACAAAGGGGAAGTGGTTGAAAGATTGGAGTGAATTGGAACATTTCAGGCAGCAAATAGAGGGCAGGAAGGAAAACACAGATAACAGTGCCACCCAGCTTATGAGTGGATCTGGGCAAGGAGCTGCTTTGATGTTTCCTCTCCCTGGTAAAATCAGCTGATGAGCTGTGGGTGGGTAAACGGGAAATACAACAGTGTTTCCCTGTTCTGATGGATATCCTGGTGAATATAGGCTCAGAGCTGAAACCTTAGAGCAAATCCTGCAAAGATTTACTTCATGTCTGTTTTGTGAGCAGCAGGTTTGGCTTCTGGGTGCTAACACAGGTCTTTGCCCGCCAGCTCTGGGTTTCGTGCAGATTCCAGCTCTTGTGAATCCATGTGTAGCTACTGCAGGGCTAAGCTTCAAAATCACTGTGGAGAGCAGCCTTGTTCCACTCAGCTGGGGATCTGCCTGCTCAGATTATCCATGTAATCCATGCAATGTGAGATTTGCATCCAGACCTTGAGAAAAAATTTGGGCGTGTGATTTATTTATTCTTATTTCCCTACTGATCGACTCCTCTCTACCAGAACACCCTCCAGCAGGGAACTTTGAACCTGATTTTCTTCTCTTCGTTTCTGCCACTGTAAATGATTGAACCTCTGAGGGAATTTCGGCTCAGCAAAGCATGTAGGGGACCAAACACTGCCCTCCCCAATTGCAATTATGCAGATCTGCCTTCTAAGGGAGGAAAGCTGAGTATTTTCCCCACTGCAGCATCCTCCTGCCACCTGATCCTGCTGCCCCAGACAAAATCATTCGACACCCGTGCCTGTGCTTTTCATTCTGGGAACTGACTGCTTTCCCTTCTCCTCCCCCCTCCCCACCTTGCCTTCATTTCTCTTTCTGCTGAATGTCAGAGCATATTGAGGAAGCAGCATTTAGTTATTTATTTTTAATGCTCTTTGGCATAAATATTCTGAGGGGCGCAGACAGCGCCGAATCAGTCCCGGAGCGGTTGGGCAGCCGGGCCATTCACGCCCTGAATTTAATTTGCCAGATTGATCTATGGAGATGAAGACAGGTTGCAAAAGACAAACAACCCTCTGTGCTCTGCTCTGCCGTTCCCTGGCCCTCGGAGCAAGAAGGAACCCAAACTTACCGTGAAGATGTTGACTATTTCAGGCTTTGCATAAGCAAAAGCGTTAGAAAAACTAGACGTGAAATTCAGACTCGCTTGGGTGGAAGCCAGGTCTGGGTTTGGATTTGGGTTCTGCCTAGCCACAGATCTCAGCCCTAGATTCAAGCCTCTGGTAGGTTTGGCAGTGTTTTGTATTGTTTGTTTATTAGGACACAAGGAGTCACATTCATCCACGCTGTTTTTTATTTAAATTGGTTTAAAACTCCAGGGGTTCTCTTCACTTTCCTTTCTGGGCAATCCAGTGCTGTAACAATCATCTGTGCCAGCAGAGAACGCAACCCTGTAGCTGGAACTGCTTCTTAGTCGTGGAAAAGAGAGGGGAAAAATTTTATGTGTGAAGCCTAATCCAGTTCCTATCTGTGACAGGGGGAATCTCCAGCCTTGGTCTGTAAAACAGGCTCTGGCTGCAAGTACTCAGCCCAAGGGACAGAGACGTTTGGAGCCTTATCTAAATTCTCCAGTCACATTGTGCCTTCAAAAAGGGGTAAAAAAAAATCTTTGCTGTGCAGGCTTCCTGCTGAGATTTCTCCCAAGCCTTCCTCCAGAGCTGTTGAGGCAGGGGATGCTCCCTGAGTGCTCCCTGCCCCTCGCTGTGGCCACTGCTGCTGCCAGCTGGAGCTCAAGGACAGCAGAGCTTGAAAAGGGGTAAATGGGATTTTGGGGTTGGCTGGCAGGTTTTGTTTTTCACGTGTGCATGCTGGGAATGTCTGAATCATTCCAGCAACTCTAACAAACCTCACTTGGGAGATCTGAGACACAGGATGATGTTTTCTCATTTTTAAGGAGCTTTCTACCAAATACAGCCCAGAATCAAATATGACAAAATCATCCCAAAAACAAAGAGATACTTGGAGTTTAGTCTAAACTTCACCTGCTTTTATCATAAAGTGCTGTTGGATTTGTTTCTTTAGGCCCAGGCAGGACCACTGTGAGTTCTTCTCCTTTTCCTTTGTGCCAGCTTTTATTCTTCTTCTATGTAATAAATAACCTTATAAAAGTCCTTTTAGCCATGGGTTAAAAACACTGCAAAGACTGAAGTTTTCTGTGTCTGACTTTGTTCTTCTAAATCTGATAAGGATGTGGAATAGTCTCATTTTCCTTGTCTTCCAGTATTCAATGCTACTTCCTAGTTTTCCCTTTGAGTGATGCTCCCTAGTAATCATGGCACTGAATAAACTCCTGGCATTTAGCAATCTGCAGCCAGAGCAGGGGTTTTACCCTCCCTGTGTCACCTCTTCCCAAATGTTCTCTTTCTTCCCTTATGGCTGGCACTTCCCATTAGGTGACAGGTGGTGATTTTATTTTTCTGCTTGGCTGTTGCTGCTACTACTACCCTGTGATGCTCCTGTTCCCAGGTACACACAACAGCTTTCCCAGTAATTTCCCCGCGTTTTTTGTCCTTGGCTAGAATCTAACAGGAGAATATTGAGTATTTTGGGTTTTGTCTGTTGCTTCTCCAGGGTAGGTTATGCTGTGAGCAATTGCTGCACATAGGATGGAGGGAAACACGATAGGAATAGGAAATATTTATTTGTCTGCAGTGAAAAGTGTTGATAGAGCTGCATGTAGAGAGACTTTGCTATTGATTGAGCAGGATTAAGCACATCCTGCTTCCTTACACTCTCCTTTTCAGACTTTATCTTCACTGGCTTCAAGAAATTATCCAAGTAGAAAAGTTTCAGTATTTTAGAAAAAAAAAATTATATCCCAAGAATGTTCTTCTCACAGATTTTTATGTGTGTCAGTATCAAATTTGTTGTGTCAGCACACATTTTTTGCAGGAATGTTTGCCACAGGTCTCACTCTGGGAATCTGCAGCACAGTCTAGGAACTCTGCCCAGTGCACAGCTCAGGATCTGAAAGAGGGGAAATAAAAGCAACTTGCATGTCTCACTCACCACCAAATTTCGCTTGAAAGTGCCTAATACAGAGTTTTCCTGTTACAGCACTAAGAAAAGAGTAAAATGGAGTAAATGATGAAGCAAAATGGAGTTAGAAACCCCATTTTCCTGGGCATGTCCTGCACCAGCAGCTCTGGGGCTCTGCTCCCAGGGCTCTCTTTTTAAAACACAGACACTGTGACCTGCACAAAATCTATCCTCAGTCCTGCTCTGGTCAAATGCACGTCCCAGTGGGCAGAAATAGCTTTGTAGCAGTTGCACAGACCCAAATGAGTCACAAGCTGTAAAAACAGCATCGTCGTGGAGGTGAACTTGACACACATCACAGCCTCTGCCGTGCCCATCAGATAGGTTTCACACCTCGTGCATCCTCGTCCTTTATCACTCCTGCCATCGTTTCAGCTACGCTGAAAGGGCAGAAAAGCATGAACAAACTGTTACACACGGCCTGACAGACATCTCTACTTTCAATTATTCCTCTGTAAACAGATTGAAGATAACAAGTGCAGCCATCTCGAATGGCTCCCAGAGCTGCTCAGGAGCTGCTTGCACCTGCCTGCTCATCCTCCCTGCAGAACATTTCTGCATTTCCCCTCACCTCTTTTGTTCCCACCCTCCCCTCTGTCAGGGGTGAGATTAGAATTATTTACACTCTATCTTAATGTCAGCGAAAACCTTCAAGGAAGAACGTGAGATGCACTGACAGGTGCCAGTCACTATTTTTCAAGAATACATAAAGTCATTCTTTCTTTCCAGTGTCTTTATTTCAGAATTTTTCCATTCAGGTCAGGTAGGACTGTGAGGATTACATTTGATGCTTGGCATGATCTGGTCCATCATTTTTTGAGTAACAGAGCCCACCACAGCCATGTCTTGCCTCTGTGTCAGTGGCCCCTGAAGCAATGGCCATTTGTCCTTCAGCACCACCTCCGAGTCATCTCCTGCCCTGATTTACAGTGACCCCCTGTCCCTGCACTGGCAGCTGGATGTGTGGCAGGTTGTGAGTCTTACTGCCCACCACCTTATTACTCTTCTGAGTTTTGCAAGCAGCAGATCTGTGATGAAGTGCCCTCATCTGTTGTTACACCATCCTTCATTCCTTGTGGCCCTTGCTGTCTGACACAGGGATGCCTTTTTTTAATGTGTCTACACACTGTCTCCAGATATGTTATCAAAATGCCTCAATAAATAGGCCATAAAGAACATCATATTTTAACAGTCGTGCCAGTAGCTGAAATTCTCTGAGGTTATAAATAGTTTTTGCCCAACTTAAAACAAGTTTTACTTGGGTGGCTCAGAAGGGAGGTGCATGTTTTGCCTGAAGGCTGCAGAATTAGTCTTGGGAGAAGGCAGCATTTTCTGAAGCACATTTCTCTCTGCCTCTTCTCTGTCCCCCTGAACTCTGGGACAACATTCCTGTAGCTTTCCAGGGAGCTGAACCAAGCCCTTATCACACAGCAGTTGCTGATCCTCCTCCAGCCCCAGAAGCCTTCTTAGCGCATTCAGACATGATAAAGATTTTGATTTATTCATCAAAAATTTTCCAGCAGCAAATAGAAGCACATCCTCCTGTTTCACACTAATATGCCTGTACAATCATCCCCGCTGCTTAGATGAGGGGCTGATTTCCATGCCAGGAATCCTGCTTTGTGCCAGATTCCTTTATTCTTCTTGGAGCTTTGAAGATATATTATGATGCTAATTAGTTCCTTTCTCAAGAAGGGAATAATTGCAAGTGTTGGAAGCAACTTCATCAATGTGGCGAGTGAAGGCAAATAGATGCTCTTTTTATTTTTTTCTTTCTTTTTTTTTTTTTTTAAATTTTCCTTTTGACTGCATTGATCTGACTTGTGGGTTCTGTCATTAACCCACTGGGAACTGGAAGTGGCTGCCACTGGTACCCCTCACTGGGATTTTCCTACCGAGACAGAAGCAAATGTTCATTAGTGGAAGTCATTAATTCACTTTTGCTCAACAGGAGATTCTTGGCCATGTGAGGGGTGGGGTTGGACCTCTGTGGTTCCTCTGTGAATCTTGTGGGGAGGCAGTAGGATGGCTGCAACTCAAACTTTCTGTTCTTTATGGATGGATCCTCCCCTGGGAATCCCCTGACCTTTTATATGCCTGATTTATATAATCCTCTCAGAGGACAGACTAAAGGGGGGATATTATCAGCCAATTAAAAGGTTTCCTCCTGAGGAGGGTGGAAAATAGCAGACAGATGATCTATTTTTCCTACAACATCAATTACCGTTTTGTTGCTGGATGTTGCACTGAGGAAGATCTGTGCTGTCTCGTGCCTCTCCCCATTGGAAACTCTGGGAAGAGAAACCCTGTGGTGGATTCCTAAAGCTGTGTGGGTAATTAAACACTTGATGGGTGTGAAATGGACCTTTATGACAAATCAGCCATCAAAACTGCATTGGCTATATCCTTATTTGCCTCGAGCTGTTCCCTGCCAATTTAAATCTTTGTCTAGATGAATAAGTAAGTAATGTTTAAAGCCAAGGGCTGTTATTTTATTGCTCTTTTCTAGGAATCTCCCAGCTCACACCCACACTACACAGTCTCTCTGGTATTTACTCACAGCTTCATCTGATCTGCCTCTTACTTCCCTACTTCCAGCTGCTCCTTGCATCCAGTAAAGCTGCCAGTTATCTTCAAAAGGAAATGTGTCAGTGTGTACTCATGAAGATATGCAGTGCCACAGTGTTTACATCAGGGTTTTGGTCACACGCGTCATGTGGGAAATGAAAGATGCTACAAATGGGGAACAGTTGCTGCAAGCTTCAGGGTGTTAAGGAAATATTCTGGAAAGCATCTTGTGGAGAGAGAAAATTTTGCCTTTCACAGATAAAACTGGGTGTTTCTGAGGTTCCTAGGTAATTCTAGTTCAGAGAAATTTTTCAAAAGGGAGATTTCTGCTGTAGCATGTGGAAGTTGTTGATCCATGACTGTAGACCTTGAAGAGAGAACAGCAAGGCAGTACAGAGGAGGAATGAGGCAGGGCTGGACAAATCCGAGAACGGTAACTGGGGTCTTGGTCCCAGAGCATGGCTTCAGGGAACAGCTGCCTCAGGCTGTGGGAGAGACCTGTCCTTCCAGACACCAGCAATGCTAGAGGTGGTCTGCTCTTGGCCTTGAGATGCTGTTGGGTGTCTTTCGAGCTTCATTTTCCCCTGTGGTCCTGGGAACCGTCTCTGCTAGCTGCTTGTCACTTCATCTTAAACTGTTTTTCAGAATAGGATCCGACTATCACAGCTTCCACCCACCCTGGTCCTGGTGTCAACATCAGAGATATTTTACTGGTGTTCATGGCGTGCCCTGTGGGTGGGTTTGGGCACCTCCACAGAGGCTGATATCTTCATTTAACTCCACACTGGGGCAAGGACAGTGCCTACTCTTGCTGTCAGAAGCTGTGCAAGGTTCTGCATCCCAAACAGACCAGAGGCTGGAGGGTTTGTAAGGCTGTGGCTGGACAAGTGCTCCAGTGCAGATGCATCCTGTGGAATGAAAGCTCCCATTCTGCTGCCCTTTTAGCACACGTCTGCCTCACCCCAGTGCTGCTCATTAGCTCATGTCCAGTCAGTCCTTGGCTAATCCATCAAAGCCAGTCATGATGGATGTGATTGTGAGGAAGGGCATTGGTGCCTGGGAGCTGCTGAGCATTCAAAATCCAGGTGGGACAAAAATTCAACCCATCATTCACCGGCCTCAGTGGTGCCAATTCAGCAGCAATGGTGTCAGATAGCCTTGGAAAGCAGCAAAACTTCAGTCCTGAGTTTGTTTCCTGAGTCCAGTCTACATCAATCAGGTCAATAGATGCTTCTCCAGTCTGTGCTCCTTGCTGGATATTTCATTTTAGTTGCTCATCAGTCAATAGCCCGTGGTGACGCTGGGTCCAGGGCCATCCTCTGACCCAGGGCGGTCCCATCAAGGGCTGTCTGCAAGGATGTGCTACAGGTGCTAAACCTCATTGCAGGAGAGCCAGTCCACACAGAGATCCCACCTTAGACACTGAAAGGTGTGTGGATGCTTTGGTGCAGCTTTTTGCCCAGATTATCTGGTCTAAACCTCAAATCCTGTGTTCAGTTTGGGGTAGCTCACTACAGGAAAGTCATTGAGTGTCCAGAGGAGGACAGTGGGGCTGGGGAAGGGGTTGGAGCACAAATGTGATAAGGAGAAGCTGAGGGGGCTGGGGGGGGCTCTGGGGAGACCTTCTCACTCTCTGTGACTGGCTGACAGGAGGGTGTAGCCAGGTGGAGGTCAGACTCTTCTCCCAGATAACAAGTGACAGGACAAGAGGAAATTATCTCAAGTTCTGCCAGTGGAGGTTTCTGTTGGATGTTAGGAAATATTTTTTCACTGAAAGAGTGGTAAAGCATTGAATCAGGCTGCCCAGGGAAGTGGTGGAGTCACATCCCTTGAAGCATTTAAAAACATGTAGGTGTGGTATTTAGGGACAGGTTTTAGTGGTGGGCATGGCAGTGCTGGGCATGGCTGGACTCGATGATCTTACAGGTGTTTTCCATCTCTAATGATTCTGATTCTAGTGAAGGCTTTTGTGTGAGCATGAGTGAGACAGCAGCACTCCCAGACCCTGCACATCACTCACACATTCACATTCTGAGCTCTCAGTCGTGCTCAGCCAGGCAGATTCAGCACTCTCTGGGTCCCAGCAGCTCAGCTCTGCCCCAGGTGTGCAGCAGGACCCAGCACTGGGGCTGTTGTGTGGGGGGATCACAGACCCCTCTGCTCCTCCTGTGGCAGGTGACAACCCAGGCCACGCAGCTCACCACAGGGAGAAGGACTGGCTTGCCAGATAAGGTCCTGCTAAGCTTTGGTGACATGATGAGGGTGAGATGTGACAGCTGGAGGGACTGCAGGTACCTCTGTGTGCTGCTCTGGGTGCCAGGCTGCTGCATCCCAGCAGCACAGTGCTGACAGCTGGAAACTCTACAGAGAGCAAGCAATCACCACAAATGACCTGAAGGCAGACAAATAAAACTCATTTCGAGTCCCTGGTACATTCCATTGAGGAATCTCTGTTGGAAAACCAAATGGGAAATCCCAGGTCCCTTCTTATCTCTGTGCTGCAGAGGAGAACGTGGTCCTGACCCCTGATGAGTCTGTTTAGCTTCCTGCAGGGGATCCAGAGGTGTTTGGTGATTTGGGGAGAGAGAAAATGCACAATTGTAGCCAGGGATAGCTGATTTAGGATGCACATGGAGTAACATGGGCAGCAGGTGGCAAACTGAAGATGTAATATCTTATTACAAAACCAGCAAAATATATTTGCTGCACTTAGAGTCTCAAGATGCCGTGTTGTCACAAACCTGAAAAGTGCATCATGCTGTGAACTGGGAGATCACATTTAATTTCTTTAATGTGAACAATCATTTGTTCCTTTACAGCCTCGCTGATGCTGCCCATCCTGCTATTGTTAAATTTCAGGGCACACATTTACTGGTAAATGTTCCAGCACTGAGCTCTTCAAGCCTGTGCTCTGCATCTTAGACAGCAACTCATCTTTGGAATATGCCTCAGGTTTGTTAGCAAAGCTGTGGATTTGACCATTAGGACAGATATCCAGCAGATGGAAGGGGAAGGAGAGCAATTTCCTCATTTCAGCACAGAGCTGAGCACTGGTTACTGATTTGTGTTCCTTAAAGGCTTTTGAGGAAGGATTTTACAACAGAAATTTTACAATTGACTTAGATAGTCCTTTCCCTTGGAAGTATTAACTAGAAGGACAAGATTTTGAAATAGTCAGTATTCACAACAAATAATTAACATCCTTTCCTCTATGTGTGTGCCTGTACTCTTGGAACTGAGACCCTGCCAGATCTCTGAGTTCAAGAATATCAGCATGTTAGGGGAAAAATTAATTTTGAGACCAGAGGAAGACAGGATGTAAAGGAGGTGGAAGGGAAACCTGAAGTGATGGGAGTTTTCAAGAAATCCAGATGCTCTCGAGCTGAAATCATAAGAAATAATCACTTAATATCTGAGTAATTTGAAAAATAGATGTCAAGGATGGTAGAAAACAGCTGTTCCAAGGAGTCTAACCAGGTTATTTCCCAGAGAAGAAAAAAAAAAGTCTTGTCGACTGAAAGGAAGGTTTAACTCTTTGTGTTCCTTTGCACCTCTGTTGCACTCTAATGACACTTGCAGATTCTAAGGCTATTTTCTTGTCCCTTGGGACAACACGGATCCTACTTGTTTCTATTCACCTCCCACCACAGCCAGCCCCCATTTCCCCTGTTAATTACCACTGGAGCTCAACACAAGTGCAGTTTTCACACCAACAGCCCCATCTATCCCCCATTTCCTTCCATTTCCCTGAACTGTGCCAGTTCAGTTTACTGTGTTTGGCTTCTCTTGACGTGAGATTGTCAGCTTGCTCCATGCAGTTCACTCATCAGCTCTCACCCTATAAAATTTCCTGGAGCAGGAGAAATTTGGAGGGTGCTGGGGCATCCTTTTACAGCAGAGCATTCCTTGCTGAACTTGAGCATCCTTACTCACCAGATCCGGAGTTTTATTTCTCTTTTGCTTTGTTTGCGTCGCTTTAAATCGTGATGAATCCCAATAAATTCACTGTGAACCGCGAGTGAAAATTTGATGTGGGAGAAAACAGCCTCATGCCCTTTTATTGTTTAAAGTGGAGCATTCCCAGTGGGTAAATATCCTGTAGTACCACTGTGGAAGAGCAAATATATGAAAAACCACTTAGTACCACTAAGGATACTAATGTAGTTAGGACATTAATCTTGCTGCAGCTGTTGTCAAAGCTGTCATAGGGCTTAAGGTGGTTCCCTGCAGCTCCTCAGGAGAGAACAGCACCAGGGTTTGGTACGATCTTAACGGGAGGAAACTGGATCCGGGGCATTTTTCATTCAGATGTTCAGACAGACATGTGCTTCCTCCCCAGGATTCCTGCAGCCTGTTCTCATCTGCACAGTATCTGTGAGAGCTTGGACAAGCCCAGGGCTGGAGGCTGGAGAGAGCAGGTGGTGGGAGCTGCTGGGGACGCTAAGCTGTAGGATTTTGTCAGGATGTTTGCAGAAAATGGGAAAAAAGTCCCATGAGAAGTGACCACAGATTTCTTACAGGATGCTTGAGTGTTGCTGGGAGCAGCAACAGATGTGTCCTGTTGAGCTGCTACCTTCAGTCCTTTGTGTTGGTTTTTCTTTTTTCCTCCCAGGATCCTTCTTTTGTGCTGATCCACAGCAATAAATACCTTCCCCACATTTACCTTCTGCAGCCCTCTCTGCCTGGTGTTTTAGCATCAGTCTGATTTCCATTATAATAATTGTATTATAATAATAATTTTTAGGGGGAAGAGGAGGTAGGAAAGGGAGAAAAGGAATTTCTTCATTGCATTTAACAGGGGAAGTGTCCAGCTTTGCCCAAGAAATGTCAGTTCCTTGGAGGCAGCTGAAGTCAGATGTGCAGAGCAATTCTTGTCATCATCTCAGTTACAGGCTGAGCTCGGGGCTGGTCATTGGGTGGGGTGGGCACCACAGGCTCCTGCAAGCATGAGCTGAAACCCTGCAGCTGATCGTCACCCTGGTGCTGTGCTGGGACCCTGCAGCTCATTGCCACCCTGGTGCTGCCCTGGGGCCCTGCAGCTCATTGTCACCCTGGTGCTGTGCTGGGGCCCTGCAGATGATTGTCACCCTGGTGCTGTGCTGGGACCCTGCAGCTCATTGCCACCCTGGTACCCTGCTGGGACCCTGCAGATGATTGTCACCCTGGTGCTGTGCTGGGACCCTGCAGCTCATTGTCACCCTGGTGCTGTGCTGGGACCCTGCAGCTCATTGTCACCCTGGTGCTGTGCTGGGACCCTGCAGCTCATTGTCACCCTGGTGCTGTGCTGGGATCCTCTGCTGTGCCTTTTATTTACTCAGAGCCTTGGTCAGGTGCCTGGCACCGCACCAGCAGACCGGTCCCATTTCTATTTTCTGATAGAGCTCCCTCCCTTCTGATACCTTGATTAACATCCATTGATTTCTCCTCTTTCTGCTGGTGGAAGGGGTGCTCTGAGCTCTCTGGAAAGGGTGCTCTGAGCAGCAGCAGCAGCAGCAGCAGCAGCAGCAGCCTGGTTGTCTCTGGGAGGGGTTTCTGCATTGCATTTAAAACCCTCAGCGTGAACCTCAGCTAAGCACAACGCATATTTCAGGACTTGTTTTTCCCTGCCACTTAGTGGCTTTAAATGGCAAAATATTTCTGCAACGACAAATTGCTCAGCAGGTACCACGCTGAGCTGCTGGAAAGGCTCCAGATGCCCAGAGGGATAGGAATGACTCCCTGCATCCTCATCAACAGGGAGAGATGGCTCTGGGCATTCATTTTCCACAAATGAAAATTAAAGGAGTGTGAAATATTGACAACAAATTGCAGCGCCATTTCAGATGCAAGGCAGTCATGCTGCTGAAAGGCTCAGAGGTTCAAAACTAGGATCAAACCCTGAGTATTTTTTCAGAGCAGCAGAATTAAGACTGCTTTCAGTATGTAGAGTCAGTTTCTGAGTAAGAAACAGCTAAAGCAGGACCATTCCCCAGCAAATATCCTCTGTGCCAGTATGATGAAATTTGAATGAACCTGTGACTCTACCTCAGGACAAGGCATTAGATTATCAAACTGAAGAAGAATTTTACGTTACAGGTTGCTTGGAAACACGGATAAAAATCTCTCCCTGGCCTCTTTTGCCCAGTTGCAATCCCCAGTGCTCCCAGTTTGTGAAAACACAGGGGGTGTCTGCAGTACCACAAACCAGGCAGTAGAAAAATTTGTATTTGTTCTACAATTTCTCATATGGAGACAATGTGGTGATTTTCTAGATCCTGGATATTCCCCACTGGAAGAGTAGCAAAAATTCCAGCTTCATTTTGCAGCCCTTGCTTCCTTCCCCTCCTCTCTCTACCAGGTATCCTAAAGTAGAGAAACATCTTCTGCTTCAGGTTTTTAACCCTTTTCTCCCCAGAAGAGCCTGGGAATCTGATTCACTGCACAGGGATTCAACATGAATGTTATTTATTAGGATCAGCAGCTCTATAATGTTAGGCAAGAAGTTGCTTTTCAAGGCCCTGGGTGGCTCTAAACATTATTAAACATGGTCATTAGAACATGCTTTTCCAACCATTGAACGACTGTGAACATTAAATATTTTGGTTTAATAAGTGCTTGCTTTTTCAGCTGCTGAGTGGCCTTAATCTTTTTTTTTTCCCCTCATTAAAAAATGTTGTTTTTCCAGCTCATGAGCCACTGAAAATACTGTTCTGTTTTTCTCTCTTCCTTTTTATTTCTTTTTTTTTTCTGTCTCTCTCTCTCTCTCTTTTTTTTTTTTTTTTTTAAATTCACTGATCAGTTTATTTTTATTTTTTTAAAAAGTGGCGAGAATTTTGGAGCCTTTGGCTAAAATAACTTGTTTTCAGCTACTAAGACAAGTACAGGGCAAGGCTTAAGATAACATAATAATCAAACCTTGCTTGTGTGAACAAGTTCCACCGTGATAAGAACATGCAAACTATCCAAACATCAGCAGATTGTCTCGTGTGTGTGCTCTGAAAGGATGGATGAATCACGCTGCTGCATGGCAGCTTTCCCACCTGCCAGTCATGCATGTCCTATTGTGTCATCCCCATAGATTCAGGGGGCAAGGTATGAAGCAATGCTGGGGTCAGAGGTGAGCCCTGTGTGTT
This sequence comes from Brachypodius melanocephalos, assembly GCA_013398615.1. Taxonomy (NCBI): domain Eukaryota; kingdom Metazoa; phylum Chordata; class Aves; order Passeriformes; family Pycnonotidae; genus Brachypodius; species Brachypodius melanocephalos. Next base: position 4,577,024 of record VZSR01003798.1, on the reverse strand, counting down.
TTGGATTCAGAACGAGGATAATGCGTTTGACTTAAATTTCATTTCCCGTGTTTGTTCTCCGAGGGAGCCCAGGTTACACAAGAAAGGTAATTAGGAAAAAAGGTCTTTTGCTAAAGCATTGGACTGGAAAAGCAACTTCTGTAGTGGGCTCACTGTATGGCCATGGGAAAGTAATTTGTGCCATGAGTGTTGCCTGACCATCCCAAACTTCTTGGGGTGCTCACCACGCCCCTCCTGACCTCCAGCTGTCTTTCCAGGAAGGAGGATATCTCTGTAGGTCTGGTGTTCTCTGTGCTAGGGCCACAAACTCTCGAGGATCACATCTTAAGAGACATTAATTGTCTCTGTTTAGGCAAATGGATGGCAATCTTAGTCTTTCTGCCTGCTTCTCCCCTAATATTAAATCCCAGGAATCTGCTGGATGCACAGGCTGCCCCTTATGGTGCTGCCACCATTCCTACTCCCACAAATCCCTGATTTTTAGGGTGGCCCTGCTGGAGGAGCAGACACTGTCAGGGTGGATGGCAGTCGGCAGGAAGTGGCCAACACCTTGCTCAGGTGGGGAGCTCTCCTGGAAGTGGCAGCTTTCCCCTGTGGCTGGGGCATTTGGCTTTCTGCAGCTCCTAAATCACCCACTTGGAATTCTCTGTGCATCAGCCTGGAAGGGAGTCAAACCGTTTTATGAAAGCTGCAATTAGTGGCTTCCCACAAACAGCATCCAGCACTGACAAGTGGCTGCTATGTAATGCTGTTTATGGGCTTGTTTCAGGTAATGGAATTTCATTGCCTTTCAGGTGCTCTTGCCACAGGAAGCACATATATTTTTTCAGCTCTGTGATTTTTTCCACTAAATTGCACAAATCTTTATGTTTGAGCAAGTGCATTGGAAACATTTTACTCTGCATTTATTCTGCAGTTCAAGTGCTTCGTGAAAGGGAGAATAAATATGTTCTTCTAGGAAAACAGTGGGGAGAAAGCAAAGGGAGCAGAGATAGTGGGAAACAATCCCTGGTCCTCACAGATAGTAAATCAGTGTATATGTACTGCCTCAGAGCAGTATTGGCTGATGGGTGGATCCAAAATTATCCTTCTTCTCCACCTCCAGTTTTGGCAGCTCCTACCAACCTGAACCCATATCTACCTGTGGCTTTCTTGGGAGACTGAGGATGTGATGTGGAAGAGTTTCTTGACTCTCCTGCACAGTTATCTGCTGATTGCTAGGCATGGAGCAAACCAACCTGAGACTTCAAATGGCCTCTTTAACTGCTGTTGAGGTAGTGATAGGGAATGATAGAATCTTTATGGTTGGAAAACACCTCTGAGATCATCGAGTCCAGCTGTTAGCCCAGCACCACCAAACCATATCCCCAAGTGCCACATCCACACAAGTTTTGAACACTTCCAAAACAATTATGTTGTGTTTAATGTGGGAACAGAGGGCAAGGGCAGGTTCCATTGGTTCTGGCTGGCTCCTGTAGCATAATATCTTACCTGGGATGATACATTGCCTCCAGCCATCCACCCTCCCTCCCTCCCTGTGTGCTCCATGCTAAGCAGAGTCCTGCTGGGATGCCTGCACTGGCATTTCATAGGAAAAGGTCTCCTACATGAATGGGAGTGCACAGAAAGCCTGTGAGATGTGATCACTTACACTGAGCCTCTCAGGTCATGGTTAGAGGCATAAAGAGCATTTGTTGGGAAAGCTGAGCACCAAAGTGCACAGCATCCTCTTTTGTTCGTGAGCCCTGCTGAAATCATGAGCCTCAAAGGCAAAAGAAGGCTGTGAACCCAAGGAGCAGGTGAATCAAAGGCGGAGGAGTTGCTCCAAGGGAGAAGATTTGAAATCAAGGCTGCAGAAAACCAAGGCCCCTAATGGGATAATGCAGGTAATGCTATCACACAGCACTAAAACAATACAGGACTAATTAGCTCAAATATTTGCTGACAATGTGGGTTTTGAGGAGAGGGGGGCATGGGATTTCATAAAACTTAATTAACTCATAGAGTAAATCAGTTTCATTCATTGCCACAACAGAGCCAATCAAGATAGGCTTACTGTTTGCTCATTTGGAAAATGATTAGGATTCCCATTTAGACTTAATTACAGTGCAAAGGTTGACAATTATCATCTTTGTGGAAGCACTGGATACCACAGTATCTCAGCTGAACATGTGCCTGTAATTATAGACATAATTTTCTTAGCAGAAAATATAACCCACTTATTACCTGGATTTCATGCCTGTAATTACAGATAGTAGAAATAAAATTTAAAAAAAACAGAATAGGGTTGGTGCTGAGTTACTTTGGATCTTTGCACCGTAAATTACTTTGTGTAACTGTTTGTCACAAATTAAAACGTTGGTTTGTGCTTTATAGTCCCCACAGAAGGGAATTTGTGGACATACCAAGGAATCAAACCAGCCACATGGGTCGTATTTTGACACTGCCAAGAGCAGCAGTGCCTCTGGTTGGTTTGGTTCACAAACCCTTCCTCACTCCTCCCTGAAGTTTCTTGGGTTACACAGGCATGTACTTATCACTGCTGAGAGAAACTTGGTCAGTCACTTTGGAAAATCACAGCTTGAGCTGAACCACAACCCTGCTGACCAAAATAAACCACATTAATATTAAAGATTGCAAACAGTGCTTGGCTACGATCATTTTTAATCCTGCCAAACAAAAATGATAAGCAGGCAGAGATTCCTCTCTTTTGCCAGCCCAAAACCCTCCAGGAGGTTGCTTCAACTCATCACATCCAGGGGCTGCACCGTGGCTGAGATAAGAGAAAAGGAAAGCTCAAAACATTTTACAGATATTAATTACAGATAAGGCAGGGGGTAAAATAAGGACATAATATACACAAGCTCGATTCAGTCTGATTTGTCACCATCCCTGGGCCTCTGTTTATCCCATGGGCTTGTAAAGATGGAGAAAGAGTGTCCTTTGGAGGGAGCAGCAATGGATCAGCACAATGCTGAGCACCAAGCAAGCACCATCACATTTAACAATACAGCTGAATGAGCTTCTTCCCTTAGTTTTAATTATATTTATTTCCAAACCATAGTTAGTGAGGTGGAAGTAGGCAAGACTCTGACTTTCCTGTATTTCTTTCACCTTATTTCCTGTATTTGTCTGACCTTAGATTAACGCCTGAACCTCCTGGGGAAAATGGCCCAAGTGACTTTGGGATCAGGGCATCACATTTTCTTGGGCAAGTTTTTGCCTGCTTGCCAGGTGGAGTGCTGAATTGGCAACAGATAGAGGTGATTTGCAGGGAAATAGAAAGAAAGAATGACTTCCAACTTATATATCCTCTTTATTTTCTGTGGTCTGTAAAGGAATATATCATCCAATTTTTTTTGCTACCTTTGCTGTTTGCATCCAGAAAGAAGCAACTTCCCACTAGGAGGGGAAGAGGAAGGAAGTCTAGAGGCAGAAAAGCTTTTTTTTTTTTTTTTTTTTCTTTTTTTTTCTTTTTTTTTTTTTTTAATAGGTGTAGATAAAAGGGAAGGAAAAAAGTTTCGAGCGTTGGCTGTGTCCTTTTGAATGTTTAATGTTCAGGTGCTTTTAATATTGCTTGAATGCTGAGCATGTAGTCAGGAGAATAAAAACAGTAATAAAAATAATAAAACAGGAAAAATAAGCCCTTACATTGTTTGAGGTGCTTTTAAAGCTGAAGGCCTTTGCTTTTATTTTGTTTCTTGTACCACATTCACTGGAGCTTTATGTAGCCATGGAGCCTGATGGTATTATTGTGTTGCTTTGGAAAAGCTGACAGGGTGGAATTTTTTTTTTTTTAAATTTTTTTTTTTGATGTCTTGGCTCCCAGCTGCCTGGCAGCACCAAGCTCCTTGAGATGTCAGCAGAGAATTCTCATCTGCAGGCTGAGGAGGCAGCTAAAGCCCTGGGATGACAGGCACTGACAGCAGGAGGGTTCCACATGGGAGCTCAGGGCTGGAGCATCCTGCTCACTCCAGGCAAGTCAGAACAGGGCAGCCGTGCCCCTGACACAGTTTTCAGTGCAGGATGTGCGAGATTTCTTTTGAACTGCTGAACTACAAATTCCCCTCCTGGCCAAGGTGGGTGGGAGGAGGAGGAGGGAGAAGAGAGAGCTGCTCAGGGAATAAGGCACCAACAGGGGTGTGCAGGTGTGGGTGGTGGGAGCAGCTGATCTCCCAAACCCACCGGAGTTTGCCCCACCCCAACTGAGCACAGTTGGGAAATTGGGAAAGGTTTGATTGCCTGGTACATGGAAAAAACTCATTTGGAATGCCTGGTATCTCCAACCAGCCCACAATGAAGTGATTAGCTGCAATGATCAGAGGTGCAAAGAAATACACAGGGTTGAGAAGTAGTCACTTGTTTAAAAAGTAAGGATAATAATTAACAACAACAAAAAAAAGAGCCTAAGGAGAGGGGAATCCTCTTAACAGAAGGAAGGAGGAGGAAATGAATGAGCAGAGATTTGTAAATCAGGGCTATTCAGTGATTTCCTGCAGAACTAGTTGTGCCACCTCAGTGTTTATTTATCCACTACAGGAGTCCCAGATGCGACAACAGACACAGAAGCTTGTTGGCACACAGGTATTTGTCATCTGGTGGTGGAGACATGTGAGATCCAAGGCAGGAGCTGCAGTGCTGTGCATAGTTCCTGCCTTTGAAGTAAGCAAGGACCAAAATCTTAAGGATGGGGGTTTTGAGGTTCAAAGCCAACACTGTAATGTCTGGTTACAAATCACTGACCTTGAGAAGATGGGGAAAAAGGGGTCAGGAGCAAAGAAACACATTTGGAACACAACCTCCTGCAAGATTCACCGAGCTACATTTATATCAAACTACCTCAGCATCAGAAATCTTGGGTTTCACTTACTTTCCTCCTCCCCCACCTTTACTATCATCTTTGTCTTTTTAGGAAATCACTGCCAAAATTGTATATTTCTGTCTCAACCAGAAGCTGTCTGAATCTCCCTGTTGCTTAAACATTTCTGAATTAGTTTCATAAATGGAGGAAGTTTTGACTTGTCAATGTGAGTTTTGAAAAGCAAGTTGATTTCCATACCCTTATCTGAATTCAGCCTGTCTGTGTATGTTAAGTGATTCATCTGTTTTTGACTCTTGGAGATGTTGCCAATTTAATAATCATCACTGTGTAGAGGTGTAAACACCACAAGAAGTCAGGAAAAGTCCATTTCTTGTTAAAAAGGTTTCTGGAGGTTAAGCCTGGAACAGATTTTAAGTGGAGTTTTAAATTTCAAGGCTAACTAGCTGAGACAGCCATGGTGTCACACAGATTTACAAAAAAACATTGTTGCTTTATTACTGCTATCACTCTGAGTATAAAAGTGAGAGGAGAGGGACCTTTTTTTCTCCCTTGGCTTTTTACCAGAGGTATTTTCTGACAGAATTTTTAGCTGTGCTACTCAAAGATGAGAGTGATTTTAGTGGTGGTTGTGAATAACTCTTGCATGGAGCAGGGATTTGGTGCTTTGGGTGCACACAGGTCTGAGATGTATCAGAGTTTGCATTAAGAAAGGATGAGATGCAATGTCTGAGCTCATGCTAAGCTCCTCCACAGGATGACTGTAAAATTATTTTTGAGAGAGATCCAGGTAAAGCTTATGCATAAAAATTAATCCATGTGCTCAAACCCAAGCAATACATTTTTGATACAGAGCATGTCATCTTAGCGAGCTGGAGAGACACAAAATTAAAGGTGAAATGGGCCAGATCACCTTGGCTTCGGTGTTTGAGGCTTTTGAGTGCCTTGCTTTGAAAGAAAAGTACAGAAATAAGTGCCTCCTGAATATGTTAATAACTTGAGAGTATTCAGAGGGGATAGAAGCTCCTTGTGTGTGAAAAATATCCTCGGGAACCAGTGCTAGACACTATGCAAAGTGAACCTGGCAGAGGTGATGGGGAGCAGAACAGAACTGCTAAACAGGTTTATGGTGGCTCAAACACGTGTTTTCTGCAGGAGGAAACTTTCAGTGGTGGGCAGAGAGCTGTGGGAAGGGGCAGAGCCAGCTGTGCATGGGAACACCTCATCCAAGGGCAGGATCCAGAGAAACAGGGTGAGTGATCCAGTGCTGTGCGCTGCACGTGCATCCAGGGATTTGCTCTTGGCTGTAGTCAATCCAAAACTTCTCTTCAAGGCCTTCCAACCCTCCCTGAAGGGAACCCTGGGGGTGCCCTCTCCAAGTCACACCTGGTTTGGGAGCAGGCAGCCCCTTACAGGGGAAAAAGGAATGTCCAATTTGTTCAGCGAGGAAGTATGTTTTGAATCTCAGTGAAATCTGACGCCCTGGATCAGGGGAGATAGTGCATGGGGTTTGAGATAGAAATATATCCCCTTCTTGAAGGGGTTGGGAAAAAGCAGCGATCTGTGTGGGAAAGCAGGAGAGATGGCAGGAGAGAAAAGAAAAATTACATGCATTAGTGGTTTATGCCTTCCAGACATTTACAAACTCCGGGTAATGCAACTCAGAGGGAATTTCAGTCATTCCAAGGAGGCTGCATGATTTAAGAGGGCAGGAGGGTTGCAGTTTGCTCTATGGTTTAACCCACAAATAAAACTTCCATCACGCGGTCGAATATCTGGAAGGAATTTGGGGGTGCATTTTTTAGGAGCACAGGCATTAATAAGGCATAGCTTTATTGCCTCAGTGACCTATCACCTCAGCATCATCTGGCCCTGTGCTGCCCAGAGGATGGAGAGGTTAATGTGTAAAACACACCACAGCTTCAACAGATTTGGGGAAACAAAGACAGTCTTGCAGTTGTTGCGCTTCTGATTTTTTTTACAGATGACATTGCTCTTTCTGCTCCATGCCTTAAAGACAACCCACCCAATCCATTTTCCCTACTCTCTGCCTTCCAGAGAGAGTTAAAACCAAGGCATCATGCAGGTGAAGTGCCAGTGGCCATCATCAAGCCATGATCTAATTAAATTAGAACTCTGTTACAAGTCCCTTTCATATATTCTCCTGCTTATTTAATTGAGTGATATCTTCCAGTCCTTTTTTAACATAGCTGATACCTTAGGAAAGATCCTAGAATGTTCCTCATTGTATTCCACTTGCAGAGGCCACTTTATTTTATTTAATAAATATTAAATCTCAAGCTTAGGATGAGTTCTCTCAGCATTTCTTCTTACTGAACTGTATGTCATGTAGAATTTTCCCTTTTCTATTCCATTCCATTCCCTCCTGATATTTTGTGTATTTTCCACATTCCAAAATGCTTTTCTACCTTGGCTTTTGACATGTAAAGATCAGACATGTCTCAGTATCAATGAAATCCCTCAATCTGTTTTGTGATGAACAACAGATGAGAATGACAGCAGTGAAAAAACCCCAAGCATTCTCCTTTCTTGAAGGCCATTAAAAAATGGAGGAAGAAAATATTTGGAACTGGGATGAGAACTTCAGTCTACTGAGGTTTCAATTTTTATCCTTATTTTATTAGGAAAGGGAAACAGAGGCAGCAGGACTTGGCCAAATGAGTCAGCCATCCAGCCTAAGCAGATGTGCTGGCATGATTCTGGCCTCTCTCAGAAATACAAAGACTCTTTGATTGTGAAATACTTGCTGAAGTGCATTATCAGAGAGCCTCAAAGAGGTTCATTTCAGAGCTAGAGGCTTGGGGCTCCTCTGATGAGAAGAAAAAGTAGATAATGCCTCATATTTCAACCAGACCATGAGCAAAGACCTAGAACAATCAAATTCAGCTCCTTTGCCCTTTGTGCCATACATCACATCTTACAGCACTAGGAGAAAATTTGAGCCAAAGCTGGAGCAAACTTTAAGGGTTGCAGCAATGAATAGGACTGAGAGAAACTGGGTTTGGACCCATGGGGACATTTTAACAGCTCTTTCTGATGTACTAGAGGAATAAGAGCAGGATGATTTAATTCCTGTCACTTCAGGTGTAAAGTGATCTTAGCGCTGATGGAAATTTCCAAAGTGATGTACTCTTGATTTGCTTCCTTTCTTCTGCTCCTCTTGGGGCAGCTCATCAGAGCCACTGGCTCACAGTCCAGGCTGTAATTTGGTTCATGGTTAAGGTCCTCCCTCTCCCACGTGCTCTCACTGTCCTCAGCTCTCAGTCCACAGGGGATCTAACTCAGATAACTGGTGACCATTCCTAACCCTGAATTGCCAAGACAAAGCCTGGAGTTGCAGTGTCAGGCATTGAGGGTAATTAAGCAGCTGATCCCAGCTCCATTTCCAACCCAGGCACTTCGGATAGCTGGAACAAAATGTGTTCACTGTGGCACCAAAAGTCAAAGTATAACTTCAAAATACACCAGGGGCTGCCCAGCCAAGGCAGCAGAGAAGTCATTGCAGGCTGCTAAATTATCTTCAGAGGCAGAGTTAGTGTTGGATTGATGCCCCACAGCCATCTGCTGCTGCCTTGTAACTTCTGTTAATGAAAGAACTGTCCCCTTCCTGCTGGTTCAGGTGTGCTGCCTTCCTCCCGTGTCAAATGCATGGCCTTAGAACAGCTCTGAAGGTTTGCAGACCTTCCTTAGGCAGCAGTCAAAGCCTGAATATATTTTATATCCTAGTAAGATCTCACAGAGGAGAGAATATGTGCTGTGATGAATAAAAAATGAGGCATGCAGAGGGTAGTCTAAAAAAGCCCCATTTCAACCAGTTGTTTTGATTTTTCTTATGGATAAGGCTGCCATTGTTATTTGAAAAATGTGAAAATCAGCTTTTTAAATAACCTTTTTTTCTTTTTTTAAAGGAAGAAGTGTAGGAGTCGAAATGGCAGGTGTTTTCATTGTGAACTTTTTCAGAAAAATGCCGTGCAAACGTATTCCTGCAAAAGAGCACACAGGGCTTAGGCTGCCTCGACAGTAGCCAAAGCAAGCAGCAAAACACATGAATGCCTCCAGACTGCTCCCAGGGTTTTGTTCCACTGCCAAAAGCTGAGACGTGCACTCACAGCATGAGGCAGCAAACTCCTCTGGCTTTCTGTGCTCGCACATGAGGTGCATTTAGCAGGGAGATTGTGACCCTCCCCTCGCTTCTTCCCTTCTATTTCTCCCTTAAGATCCTGGTCTAAGAAAATAATATGGAAACAATTCTGGATCCAGTGATGCTGAAGGCAGATGAAACAGTTTTGCCAGTGCAGCATGTGTTTGTCAAACATCTGTGCTGGTGCACACTTTGGAAAGACCAGTCTGAGTGTGCTTCATCAGGATGCTTCTGCCTTGTGCCTGTGCATGGCCGGATATTGGGAGATTTCTCAGATACTCAGATGTGTTTCCTGAGGCAGTCGAGAATATAGGATCAAGATGCTGGAAGGACTTTTGGTGTCTGCTCAGGAGGATCTGGATAGATACAGGTGTTTTCCTTTCGGTGTCTTTCTGGCACTCAGGGAATTTGGGATGAGCTCTGTGCATTGCTAGGACATCATGCACTAAAGAGACAGATCAACTCCATCATCATAGGACAACCTTTCCTAACTTTTCTTTCAACTTGCCTGCTCCCTGAGATCCTGCTCAGCTAATGGGAGCTAATTGTCCCCAGGGAAAGAAAAACAGCTGTAATTCCTGGCTCCAGGGGTTTGATTACTTAAATATCTTCATTGGCTCTGGAAGCCTCTCATCAATTCAAAGTAGTTGGCCACTGTTTAATGAATATAAACCTCTGCAGGCAACAGTTTGAGTTTGTTGCTGTTCTATCACCCTGGAGGAGGTGAACTGCTGAGAGATGCTGCATTTGCACCTTGAGCCTTTGTGTAACCATCAGAGTGGCTCTAAATCTGCCATGGACACTTTGATGGACACAGTCATGAAGCAAATGTGAGCTCTTCCCTCACCAAATCCTGCTCCCCAATCCATGCTACAGCAGGAGGCTCAGGCCTGGAGTCTGCAGAGCATGTTTCCAGGATGGGCCTTGAGGAGTGTGCCCAGTATGGATGAGGAACGTGTGTCTGCTGGCAAACATAAAATCCTCAAATCTATAAATGTGAAATAGATCATGTCAGAGAGAAACTTTGATCACCCATGTGTAATTTTCTCATATGCAGATGTCAGCTTTCATAAAGCCTATGAGTTCAGCTTCAGATTAATGTGAGAGTTTTGCCCCCACTTATTTTGTATCACTTAGGAAAGGTTGACTGAGTCCTTAAAAGAGTGTCAGCCCTGATTAAATCAACCTTTAGGAATCATCTCATAGTACCTGGGCGTGTCTCTGTATTTGGAAATCTTCACTTGAACTGTCTTTTGTTCCACTTCCGCTTAAACACCAAAACAGGTGGTCAGTAAAGCTTTGTCATCTGCTATTCTTGGGTTATGTAGATCATAAGAGATTTTAATTAGATGAAGAAGTTATTTCTGAGGGTTTATTTGGAGAATTGCTTCTGTGAGTCTCCTGTCTGTGCAGGACTGGGAGCAAGTTATGAAAGCTTTGGAGCTGTATGAGTAAGTTTGAAGCCTCTTACCCAGATCTCTCCACTCTTCCCTCCTTTTTCTTCTTCTGAACAAAGAGCTGCAGATAGAGATCACAATCCTGTGCTAGGAAAAGCTGTCTTCTGAACACGTTCGTGCATGTAGAGTATTTCCCAGAAGCAAATGCGTTTTTCTAATCTCTAGGCTTCGATTTGTGCATTGAGATCAGATCTTAAGCAATAGGAATTCATTGCCAGGCTTCCCCTCTGCTATGTACAAATTCTGCATATCAAAGGTGCTGGGGGCAGGGTTCATCTGTGCAAAATTGATTGCTTAGAATTTGTGAGGCCAGGTTTCACCCAGCAGCATGGTGTGATGGTGTGATGGCAGCATTGAGGGCATTTCTCTTGTTTAATGACTAAATGGGGTCAGAAAAGGGGAGAAATATCCTGAATATGATGACCAAATGGGGGTGCAGGAATTTTTTTCCAGGTGATTCAGGCATCAAACAAATCCTTGTCTCGGTCTGATCAGCTTCAAAAGTTACTATTCAAGATTAAAAATGCTTAGATGCTAAAAGTTTACGTTTTTGAAAGATCTGTTGTAGTTAGCACTGAGACCCACCCTGTACTGCCACCACTGAAACAACTCTCCTGTTCACATGAACCTGTATTTCCATGTGGGACCCAAAGCAGGATTCTTGCAGGGCTCCAAGGCTGACAGTTCTGCCCTGTCTACATTTTCCCACTGCCAGCTGAGCTGGCCCCAGCACCTGTCTTATTTTAAAAGCCCCCAAGGAGGAATCTCCTGGGTGGGGCGATGCTGGGTGGGTGACCCTGATCATCAGCTGAGGCAGACCCCTGTGCACTGGTGTTAAACCAAGTGCCTGCTTGTCTCTGAGCTGTCAGGTTGTCACCAGTAGCTCAAAGAGCCCTTATCTCCCCTTGAAGGTGATGGAAATACAAGATTTTAGTTTCTTATAGGCTGACTTCTTTAATTTCAGTTTATACTGAGACTGCCAGATTAAGGTAAATTATACACAAACATGCCCAGCCATCAGAACCCAAAGACTTTTGAATTATCAGTGTATTTCAGATGCAAAAAGCCCTACTATTCAATTTTTTCCTGCTCTGTGATATAAAACTAGGTATCTAACCACACTCTCTTAGATTTGATTTATATTAAAATAGTTCACTTGTTTTGCTGAGTAAGCTGCTCCTGTGTCTGGTTCAGATCTCAGGATTTCAGTCACGTAACCTTGAAGCAGATAGAAGTAACTTCTTTAAAAGTAGGATTAAACTTCTTTAAAAGTGGAATTAAACTTCTTCAAAAGTGGGATGAATTCAACTGGCATGAGCACAGAGAGCTGAACCTTCCTCTCTCTGTGTTTGCATTCATGACTCTTAAGAGGAGATAAAAGGACTTTCAGAAAGGGATGAAGGAGAGATGTTATATGAAGAAAATGAGGAAAATGATAATGATATCTGCAGAAGTTTCTTATTTGATTTTTAGAGTCTAAAATATTAAGTTGGTCAGTGAGGGAATGCTACTGGCAGAATTATGGATTCTTGAGAATTTATATTGATTCGAAGGAAAATGAAATTTAGGGTGTATCAGTATGGAAGGTGGCCTGAACATTTAAAGCAGATCTAAGAGTCTGTAGGTAATTTTACACTCAAAGAAACAGATGAATCGTTCCCCCTTGCACCCAACAATCTCTTTGGGATCTGTGTGTGTAGCTGAACCAACCCAATGCTACCTTATTCACAGAATTGCTTTGAACAACCTGAGAACCTTCACCAGAATCAGTGATTTACAAAGGTGAGAGCCAGGATTCTGCAGGTGTGCTGGTGTCAGTGTGAGATGGGGGACAACTGAAAAATCTCATCCACCTGATGGGTGTGGAAGGACAGCTGTAGAAGATGAGGATCCCCAACCCAAAAGAAGCTGTTCTCTTGCTGCCAGTGTCCAGGAAGCCTCTGTGGTGCAGATGTGAAATTAATAGCAAAACCTATTTAACTGGCCTGCCCCTTGGGGATGCTGTGAGTATGAGCAGCCACACAGAAGAGGTGGTGGGGGGCCAGGGAGAATTCTCGAAAATACCAGATTTTATCTGTGCTTCCTGGTGTAGTATTCTAGTTACTTGTGGCTTCCACTGCCCAAACTCCACCAAAGTAAAAGCTATTTGTTGTCTGTCCTTAGATGTTGCAAGTGATAAGGGCTGATCTGCTTGGAGCGGGATTTTTCACTGTGAGAGTTTTATTAGCTCACTTTTTCATCTCATTGCGAGGAACAGAAAAAATTATGGCTAGCTTAGGTTGTAAAAATGAAGGGAGTTCTTCATCAACAGAGATGTTCTGCAGTAACCTCTGAACACCAACAGTGGTGACAAAAACTGGAAAGCTTTTAAAACACAGGTGAATGAGTGAGGTACTAGTGCTAAGCAGCTATAATGACCCTAATTAGGGTTAATAATTTTACAAGAAATATTAAGCTTTATTAGTGCTGGAGGCAATTTCACCCTGTGGTTCTTGGGTCTGACCTGTGGTGTTGTCCTCTTACAGGGCAGTGGTGGAACTACACTGGTGTTATTCTTGATTTGCACTGTTAGAGAAGAAGGAAGGAGCCAACATATTTTCAGGGTATATTTTATAATGCCTTATTCAGATTTTATAGAACCCCACTGGTTTCCTCCCTTTTAAACACTTTAAAATTTTCTAACACAAAGTGTTGTTTGGAAGGCTAAGATAATTCAGGAGGGAGGAGGTGCTGAGGCAACCAAAGGTGTGTGTGATAAATTAATGTAATTACTCAGGTTTGTTATAGCTCAGAGACTGCACTGTGGGTGCAGTGGGGGCACATGAATGCAGTAATAAAGGTAATATATCACCAGCATAAACAGAGAGGGACACATAAACACCATCTGAGACCCACACTATTTCTACATACACTGCCTTGCCACATCTGGCCCTGTGATAACAGAATGGGGCTTTCATCCTATTTTTACTCCAGACTTTCTCTTCAGAGAACTTTTGTTTGATTTCCTACTGCCTCTCCCTCCTCCTCTTTGTCTCTGACTGCACTCCACATGTGCTTGGGCATGACAGTAAACATGCAAAATCACATGGCAAGGCAGTCACAGAAAGAGAAAAAAGAAATTTTTTTTTCTATTTACTTTCTCAGATTGCTCTGTCTGGCTGCTCATGCTGAAGGACTTGGTTTGGCTATTTCAATCTGCTAAAATAAACTTCCACACTTCTTGCTCTGGTCCTGTCTTTGGACCCTCCCTGCAGAACAAACTTCTCAATCAGGTTGTTTTCCTTTAAATTCTCACATATGTCAGCAACTCCTACCCTTATCCCAAACTTACCCACTTAACTCTCATCCACTGCTCCTGCACTGAAGTTTGTAAGACACAATTTAAAATGAGATTTGCCATTCTCCAGGTGTGGGAGTGGTTTCCATTGCTCATCTTTTTCTTTCTACAGATGTTCACCGTGCAAGGATCTCTTTGTGGGGGCAGGCAACCTAATTACAGAAAAACGTGTGAATAAGGCTCGGGGTTGTGTCTAAGTAATGAAGTCTAAATTTGAGAGGGGTTCTAAGAGCCAGATCTTTGGTTTTTGACCAGCTGATGAAGGAACTTGATCAAGCAATCCTTTATTCTGCTGTGGGATTTCTCAGCTGGGAGGTAAACCCCATAAATCACCATAGAGGAATCTGTGAGAGGGAGCATTTATCCTCCTGTAAGAGATGTTTGGTGGGGAGATCCCAATGAGATGTTCTTTACTACTCTGCTGTAGGGTTTTGTTCTACTTTCCAGTTGTACAAGTCCTGCATAGCTTAGGAGGTGCAAAAAGCTGTTCAAACCCATTTTTTTTCCTTTCCTCCCCTCCTGGCCATAATTGTGAACACAGCATCACAATCCCAAGATGTCCTGTAAAGAGATTCACCCCCACCTTAACAAATATCTAGGGAGAAGTCTTCAGTCTGTATTTATAAAACATTAACATAAGAAAATTTGTGCTCTTCTTCACTCCCAGAGTGAAACCTTTAGAAAATGTTAATAGATTTTTGTCTTCCTGACTGGCTTGCCCTGTGGTGCAACAATAAGGAGCTGTGAGCAACTTTCCAGTGAAATATTTCATTTTGAAACCCTGATTCAATATATGTGTGAGTCCATCTGCAGTGGACTGCTTTAATATCCCTTGATCTGCAATAATAACTATAATTAAAGTTATAATGAAGTTTCTATTGCTCATTTTCTGTTTTTTTTTCCTCAAAGCAGCTCTTTGTAAGTGTTCTCATGAACTATTATGAGTCTGAATCTTTTCAAATGAGAATACCAGGCCAAAGTTGGAGTTTTTCTGAAAATACTCTCAACAAAATGCAGAACAGAATGTTTGATGTTTCCTGGTAAAACAACCAGTAATTTGAGTACTTTATGCAGCAGCTTCTTCACAAGTTGTTTTGAGGTAAATACTCACGGCAAAAGCAAAGTTGTACATCAAAAATATCAGTGAATAATGGATGGAAGACACTAGAGCATAATGCACATGCTTACATGTAGTCTCTCTTGCACTAAAAATGAGCTTTTACTGCTCTGCTTTATACCTTAGTGTTTGTAATAATCACACAGAGATAGGAATCCAGTGGAGGTCCTGTAACATGTGGGTAGCTCATTTTTTCCGTTTCAGATGTTGTTTCCTCTCTCTGTTGTTTTCATGCACTCTGACTAATGAGGGCATTGCAAATACTCAAGCCTTGGAAATAAATCTTTTTCCTTTGGAATTAAAAGAAGCACCATTCAGTCTCAATAGCTTTAACTTTTGTTCCCTCTTGTTTTGTCTTTTGCTTAAAACAACAACAACAACAACAATAACAACAATAATAATAATAACAATAATAATGATAATAATAAAAACCATTCTGTCTTGTTTAGGCATTGCCTGAGTCTGTACTAAACTAAGTACAGAAATTACTTTCTATTGGCCACTGGAGTTCTTAGAAACACACATATGAACCTGTTCTTGGGGCATCTAGAATGGAGTACTGAGAACACAAAATGGATTTTGACTTTCGAGCACCCCAGTTCAACTGCACTAATGTGTTTATGGGATCATCCAAGAACACATGCAAATTATAAGTGAAGCCCAGCAATTGGAAGGGAAATGTTTGCCAAATTCACACATTTCACTGTGTCTCCCTATAGATTAATGATTGCAAGAGATTTGCTTTTTAATGTAGGCAGGTGGATTGGCATAAAGTGGATCTGTCCACGTTAGAAAAAGAGGCAGCATCTTGATGTTATATTGATCTTTTAAAATGGCTTTTCAGAAAAAAATGATTGTTTGTGAATGATTCTATAAAATGATAAAAGGGACGGGGCACAATGTCCAAAGGGGTCCTGTCCAATGTTCTGATCACATTCTGTGTGCGTGAGTAGGAAAACAAAATACCTCTAAACTCTAAAGCTTTTGTTTTAAGTTTTGAACGAAACTTGAGTTCAGCTCCTTTATGTAAATCTGTCCCAAAGGGAGGGAACAGGAAAATGTTGTACCCACTGGAAGTGTATTTGAGTAATTTGCTTTCTTTTATTCTCTGCAAAGATTCCTAAGCTAAAACACGTGAACAGGCTAATTTGTTTAAAATGCCTTTTCTTCTTTCTCTTTATGTTGCCTTTGGCAATTTTAAGCCTTCAAAGACAGCTTGGGTTTCTTTGCAGTCTGCCTTACTGAAGCAAGACTTTAATCAAGCTCACTAGCATCCAAATATGATGTGCAGCTGTACACTGTGCAGCTGATTGATTAATTTTTAGCCTCCCTGGGTACCTCAGAAAAAGTGGACATACCGGAAAGATGCAGATATTTTTCATTTTAGGTATTCACTGTTCTTTTCCCAACCTTACCTCATTTGTTCTACTGTGATAAATAGGAAGAGGATAAATGGACATCTTAAATCTAGACAGTGAATTTCATGGTAGTCAAAGTAAGATTTTGGGTTTTTCCACAGAGTCTTAAGGATTAGGGAAAAAAAAAAAAAGCAACAGCTAAAACCATTTCTATTTTAAAAAGCCATTTTATCAAAAACTGGAAAAGAATGAGTTTTGCAGGTCAGGCTCCTTTATAGTCATTATGAGATTTGTTTAATGTAAGTGAGCATCTTGAAACTGAATCTTCTGCCTCAAGTAAAAGATGGTGGCATCAGCCTCTTTTCTCAAATTCCCCCAGCCTGGCTGTTCCAGTTTGCTGATCTTACCCACCCAGCAAGTCCATTACTCTGGCTTGTCTCTCTCTCCTGAAATGAGAATTGTTGAAAGGTTTCATTTTATTTTCACTGTGGAAGGAAAATCAAGGATCAAGATCATGACAGCTGGGGCTTTGGGGTTCTCTTTGCCCTTTAATGGAGTGAGATTGCTGGTTTTAATCTGCTTCCATGTACTGAAACCACTCCTGGGTTCAAACTGGCATCCCTGAGAGGGAGACAGCTGCGGTTTGGGTATCAGTTCTCTGGCACCTGCAACCTGCCTGGCAAGGAAATGTGCTCAGGTAGGTTTTACCTCATTTAAATGCCATTATTCCAAGGGCTTGCTCAATCTATGTACCCTGAAGTGGGAGAGACACCACACAGAATGGGAAGATGGATGGCAGGCTTGGATGAATGCCCTAGTTAGATTCTCTATATTAGATTGTCATGCTTTTCCTGGCCCAGATGCTAACATCTAACACATTTTTAATACTATTGCCTGTTGAGATCCTATTAGAAAATGATTCAGAGTCTGGAAAGTTAGGGGGAAAAAAAAGTTAATTCCCTAGAAATAATATGGTCATTATGTGTACACTGAATTCAATATGTAACTTGGGTTTTTTATGGCCTCTCTACCATCCTGCACACCAGCTTTTTAAAATTGCCGTCACATTCATTATGAAGTAAATGCCTAATGCAAGTGATTCTCAAAACAGTTTGTAATTTAAATTCCTGTTGGAAATAAAAGTAATGACCTGCAATAGCTCATTAGTGGCTTTGCAAATGTTCATTATTTCCTTTCCCTTTGTCTTTCTCCTGGTTTTCTCCCCTTACTAAAAGACAGGGGAGTTTAAAGGTTTAGACTACCTTTAGAGCTATCCATCTCTAATGACCCATGAAAATGAACATTCGATTCCTGAATGAGGAAATCATCATTCCCTGGTGTTTTTGAGGGCATAAGTGTGTTCACTCAGCAATCTGCGAGGAAGCTGGGAATTCTAGACGATTTTAAGAAATGATTTTTTTATTTACACCTAGGGGAATTTTTGAATTATTCTAAAATATCAAAAGAAATGCAGAGAAAGCCAAGAAGTCCCTTAAAAAGTGGGCACAGACAAGCTGGATTTTGAATCCTGGTTGTTTTTAATGGATGCTGCTACACTACCAAAGATTTGCCTGGCTGTCCATTGCTTGGAGATGTGAGATAATTCCATGGTTCTAAGGAGAGGCCCAGAGCCATCTCCCCTGGCTTCTCTGTCAGATGAAGACCCAGCATCTGTCATGCTTGGATTTCTGTGTAAGATCTGCTTGATCCTTGGATTTCTGGGTAAAATGACACAGGAGAGAGGCAACATGGGGCTGCAGTGACGTTCTGCATTGTCCACTCCCATGAGCAGGATTTGGAGTGCTTGCTCTGGAATGGTGTTATCCTTAATAAGAGGGTCACCCTTAAAAGATACACCCTTGAAGATATTCTCCCTGTCCTGGAGTCCCCAGTCCCTCAGCACCACTCCCTGTTTGTCTCCTTTATGCTGGCTCCTTTGGCAGCCTTTGCTGTGGCTCTGGAAATGCTAAAACGCTCCCTGCTCCAAAATCCTTGCCGCAAAAAAATTCTGTGGGATCAAACCTGTATCCCACATGGCTCAAGCATGCTCTGCTGAAGGGCGTGCTTGGATTTAAAAAAAAAAAAAAAAAAAAAAAAAAAAAAAAAAAAAAAAAAGAGGGCAAAATATCTTATTTATCTCCAGTTTCCCTCTTCCCCAGTGATTTTTTTTCTCCTCATTAGCAGTCAAGACTTGGAGACTGTCAGTATGCTGCTGATTGCTGGTGGGGGCAGGCCTTAAGGCAAACCTCTTTAGAATATAAAGTAACAGATTGCTTGCTTGTGGAAGGCTCTCCTAAGTGCTCACCAGAAGTGAAGTTTCACTGACTACTTTCTGTGTGTGCAAAGGGATTACTTTGGCAAAATATTCATGAAGCAAAACCTGGTAACGTGCTCAAAAGCATTACCCATTGTTGGAATTTGGGTTATTCAGTGCAGTCGTTAGCTCGCACCCAATAATTCTGTAAAAATTGATTTTTTCCATCCTAAGGTCAATTCATTTTATTGCATTGCTTCAAGCAGGTTTCTCCAAAGCACAATGCTCCTCTGTGAGCCACCAGCACCGTGGCTGGTTTGCTGATGTTTACATTAGGTCATCTAAGATTTAGGTTTGACTGAGTTTGGACAAAACTAGCTCATTTGACCTATGATGCATTGCTTTTAAAAAATAACAAGGAATGTTCCTTTTCAACCCCCTTATCTGCTGCTTGTCTGAACTCTGAGATCACTTCTTTCTGACTGGTGAGGCTTACTGGAAGCAGCTTCTTCCCTCTGAGCAGGAGAGCAGCTGCTCTCTGCCTGTTTCTACCTCTCAACAGAGAGAAGCAAAAGGTCACTCCCCAGTTTCTCATAACTTGCATGCACCACATCGTTTTCTTTTTTCAAATTTTTTTAGCTCTGTTCTTATTCAGATCTACTTAACACACCCACTGTGTGCTTCCCCCTCCTCTGGTGTGTACTCTGGTGTGTCACTCTTTAGTTTTGCCCTTCGGGGAGGTGTCAGATGTGATGCTAACCACCCTCTCCAAATCCCAATTTAAAAACAATATTATCGTCCTCACTTCGCTCGCTATAAACTGACTACACAGTACCACCTGCTGATGGACCAGCATCACAAACCTTGCTTTTATTACTGTTCTTTTTTATTTTATTCAGAGGCAGAGCTGTCTGTGACAGCATTGCCTTCTTGGGAAGGGGCCCTGTGTAAGAGGCAGGAATGCTCTCGTGTTTGTGCAGTGCTTTGGACTCTGTCATCTGCTACCACTTAGCAGAGGGATAATGTTGTGTCAGAAGGAGACTTGTGCCTTAGAAGAAAGAGTGAATAGTGTCCATTTTTTCAGAGCCTAAAAAGGCAGAAGAAAAAAAATGAGAGCATAAGCCAGCAGGCCTAAGGCTATTCTGATTTGCATCAGGATCTGTGTAGGTCCTGTCTGGCTTACAAAGCCTAGGAATCATCTACATCTGCTTCTATCACCCACCCCAAAGTCCAGGAATGAAGTGTCTGAATATCAAGGTCATTATACTTCACCAGTCTTCATTAATGTGAGATCTGATATTGGTCTGATCTCTTATTTCAAAAGTTTTTACTACTGAGGCACCAAACGCCTTGCCCTCCCCCAAATCCAGGAAAGAAACTTGTGCCATTTCAATTGGGAACTTTTACCCTTTGTCAAGGGAAAATACAGGGAAATATTGATTGTAGGTTTGCAGTTGTTGACTCTGAATCTGTCACTCACCCCAAAAGGTTTCAGTAACTTCTGGCCCAATAAAAGCTTGCAGAATCTGTCCCTTCTTAGGGAACAAACTCAGAGTAATCACAGCCAGATAACTGTCAAAGAGAAAAGGAGCCAAGCCAAGAAAAAGAGGCGACAGAGCCAGATCTTGGTATTTTGCAAATCCAGATTGCCGTCTCCTTGAATTATCCATGGGGTGATTAACAGTCTATTCTATGGGCAATGCTGCCGGGTTCAGGAACTTCCTTTTCACCCACTTTGCATGGTTTTTTCTCTCTCTTTTTTATGTCTTCTCTTTTTCTTCTTTTAAGATGTGAAGTACTCTGGTGCATGGGCTTTGGTTTAGGAAGGCTTGCTTTTTTCTTTTCATTTCATCAAGACAGAGTTCCATTTGTTCAGCATCTGCACAGGACAACATCTGGAGCGCCAGGAAATTCAGCTGCTCTGTGTATGACGCTTAAATGAAATTACTTTTTCATGCACTTCAGAAGAGTATCAAGAGCATCTCCCTGACCAAACAGGGCCTTTTGTTCTCCTCCAGCAAGTGTTTCTCATTAAAAATGTCATCTCCCTAACAAATTGCTTCATTGCCTTTGCAGCTGGGGTTATTGTTTTCATGGTTTTGTACTTGTGTGATTCTCTAAGGGAGCAGAAAGCTGGGAGAAGCAGGGCTTGGTTCCTTCTCCCTTTGCCCTATGTGTGCCATGCTTAGACTTCCCACTTTTGGGGTGCAGTTTGATGCGTGTACCCCTGTGCCCTCTTGGCACAGCACTGGGGCTGCCCATGAGAGGCAGAGCATGGGGCACAGGCAGCAGAGTCTGTGGGGTCTGTCCCATTTCTCTTCTTGGGGACTGTCCCAGGGGCTCTGAGCAGCCAGCTCCAGTGCAAGGTGTCCTTGTCCATGGCAGAGAGTTGGAACTTGATGATCTTTAATGTCTCTTCCAACCCAAACCATGCTATGATTCTGCCTCCTGGGGCTGTTGTGCTTGCACAGGGATGGAAAGTGAGAAGAAGGAGAAAGCAAAGTGAGAAATACCCATTTAAAACTGGAATAAAAAGAATGGCTTTTAATGAGATAAACACCTTTTGTATGAAACACAAGGCTTGGTAATTTTTCCAGTTATTATTCCCAGGTGGAGTATGTGGGGCTGTTGAGTCTGCAAGAAAGCCAAAGTTATCTTTAGGGACTTAGGAACTTTGTGGTGACTTTTCATGGGAAGTCTGATCAAAAATAAAACTAGAAACTAAGGGAAGGAGGTGTAGGAATTCAAAGGGAGACAGCATCAGTCTGTACATAGTGCACTGAGTCTAACAGTGCAGAATGTGTGAAGTTTCTTGCAGCAGTGACCAACACCGTGCTGAACCTCACCCAGCAGCACAGAACTGCAGGGTCTGTAGAATTTCCTTGAAGAACCACTTAGAAACTGCCAGAACTTCAAAACACATTTTGCAGGGAGGACATTATTTAAAGGCCAAGCATAAAGCCCTCATTTTTCTCACCTCTGACTTTTCAACCAGGATTGACTCCTTCCTGCATTTTGAAAAGCTTTCCTCCTCACTCCCCATTGAAGAGAGATATATGCCAAAATCTTAAACTCACAGGGTGTTTCAGGTTGGAAGAGACCTATAGAAGTCTGGTCATCTTTGAAGTCTGATTTAAATGGCAAGTTGTAAATAGTGTAGAAGCTCCATCTCATTGGCTTAAGTGTTCCTTACGTGTTAACACACCACCTGCTCAACCTGAGATCTCTTTTTTGTAGGTGACTACAAATTACTCCTTAATAATTTCACTGGCCCTATAAACTTACTGGGTAATCAATTTACACAGGCTTACTGCCCACTTTCACAGTTCTAGTGCTGGTCCCACAGTGTTTGCAGTTTTTCTTAAAGTGTTGATTTCCTGAGTCATGTATTTCCTGAGAATGCAGGTTTTCAGCTTTTTGAGTGGCAGGAGCTGCAGAGAAATGTTGAAAGGCTCATACCTAAAGAACCATAAATGAAAATGTGAGTACTATTCCATCATTTCTATAATTCTTCACAAATGTTATTGCTGTTTAGACATTCTGTTGTTTAAAGCTTCGGTTTGTCATTCCAATTTCTCCTTCATTTAAGAAAAAAGATAGGGATACTTGCAAGCAATTTTTTAAAATTCTGTTTTAGTGAGTAATTTCTCACCGGGATGGTTTTCTAGGTTTGTTTCTCTATTTCATGTGGGACACGAGCAGCCAGTTTAGCTCACGAACCACAACAGTTACCTTTGGTTGTCTCGGGCACAACTGATTTAACCACGTTACCTCTCCTCCTCCCACTTGTAAGCAAGGAAAACAGATCCTGTGTGTTAAATATAGCAGCAGGCACAGCCTACCTGTGAGGCAGCTCCCTTCCAGGCTGCAGCAGGAACATTGGGCACCACACTGTGGAAAACAAGTATGCAGCAGTTGTAAATATACATGTATATTTATATCTATAAACCGGTGCTAGAACCCACGGTCTGTAATTTGTGGGTGACCTTTAACTACACGAGGATAAATGGTTACAAATGAGGACCTCTGGACTTGGCTTTTGTAACCTATTTTGTTACTTCTGTTGGTAAATCAAAAAACGTGTCTATCCATGGGGTTTTTGGAGTGTAACATTTGGCTTAGATTTAAGCTAGGATAACTGAACAAAGTGGAAAACCAAACAAATAAATACGATTATCCTGCAGTGTTTTGTTTTATGGAGTCAGGTTCTGAAATAAGCGGAGCATGTGGGATACTTTAAGGCCCGTAAGACAGACATGTGCTATTCCCACAATGAAATCTACTCCCTGAATTAGGTCTTTGTGCTATTTAAGAGGTTTTTCTTGTGTTTATTTTGTTACAAGGCTGCGTTTTTGCTGGAGTCAAGCAGCATGTTAGGCTTGGATTTTCAGAGATGCTCGTGCGATGAGGTTGGTGACATGAATCCCTCTTCTTGAAGGACCAGCTGTGGTTTGGGTACAAGTCTCCAAGACCCAGGGAGTTCCAAGAGGTTTGGTTTTGAAATGCATCAAGAAGGATCATTTGGGATGTGCACAGAAATTCAGGAATGGGGTGGAAATAAATACATTTTTTACAGGTAGATTATTTGCTACAAAAAAAAAATAAAAAAATCTGTATGGCTGAGGGGGTGATGGTGGCTCTCTGAGAGCAGCAGGTAGGGAAAGCTGGAAGGAGTGTGTCACTCAGAAGTCAGATATGATATTCCCAGTCCCTGTAGCAGGTTTTTTTCCACCTATCCTTAAATGCACATAAGAGCTTTCTCCATTCTACTTGATCATCACAACACAGAGAAATAAGTTTCAGGAAGTCTTCCAAGACTTTAAATAGTCAACAGCTCTCTGAGCTCTTGATTTCTCTGCCTCAGTTTCAGTGGGTTTATTTCTCTGTGGCAAGCTCTGATTGCTACTGTGCTGTGACACACCTGTCTTTTTCTTTGAAGCCCAGATATTCCTGTCACAACAAAGAATAAATGCTGGTCTTCATGAATTTTTCAGCTTATTGCCTATTTACTTCAAGATTTTCCTGAACAGGGAGCAAAATGAAAAAAAAACCAAATCAACCCAAAACACAAACCACAAGCAAAAATGCTGATGGACCATCTGTATGTGGATTTCCTTTCTTTTGCCTCTCTGTCATCTTTTCTTCATCCCCAACTCCACTAAACTTAATTTGAAATCTCTGCTTCATCATTTGGGCTGTGCCACACCCATTCCATCTCCAGGTCAGCCATTTATTTCCTGTTTCCTTAGAGAACACACAGGAACCCTGGCTGGGTGGATATACACAAGTCTGGTACCTCTTTTAGTGCCTGCAAAACTGGAAACTCTGTTTGACAACGTGTTTTCCTGAGGGAAGATGTCACAGGGGAAAAGAAAGCAAGCACTGCTGGCATCTTAGGAGAAGCATCCCACAGGTAGCTGGACAAGACTGATGATGGCAGTTTAATTTGATTACAGCTCTATAAACAATTACAAAACATAGCCAAAAAGCAGTGGGGATTTGTGAGATGCCTAGAAAGAAATGTATCTTCTGAATTGGGAAGGATGGGAAGGGAAAGAATATTATGACCACAGCAAGGATGTGTGCTATACTCCAGATAACACCATACTGGTGCTGCCCTCATCACCTGTCAGTGTTCTGCCTTCTGTGAATCCTCATGTCCTGCATTAAACCCACGGGTTCTTTACACAGCTGGGGTACAGAAATCAGTCTCTGTAAGTTCTTCCACTCTCTGTAAGATCCCCAGTGTCACTTCATCTTCCATACAGGTTTAAGGAGCTGTGCATCTCCACAACCTCCTGAAGTATTTCCTGTCAATATTTTCCTTGCTCTTAAACTGAGCTTCCTGATGGTTTATCCCTCTGGTTATCACAGCAATTTAATACATAACTATTGCTCATGAGAGAAAACAAAGGTCAGCAAGAGCAGGATTGGGATATCTCTGGTTTCTGTCTTTTTTATGGTTAAAAATATCTCTGTCCTCAGATGTTAAGGGATGGTGATGCTGTGAACATCATCCTGCTTGTGATGGAAAACGTTTTTCACTGTGTCCCAAAGGCGCTCTAACTGGATTTGTCTCATTTCCTCTGCAAGTTTGTTCCACAGCTGCATTTCCAGCCAGGAGACTTTGCCTCTGGCTTTTGCACTTTTTGTTCTGGACTTTGTGATCAGCGCTGTCATGAAGAAGAAATAAGTTTAGCTGTCCAGCTAGCCTAGAGATGGAGAGCAGGTTTGCAGTGTACCAGATGCTGCACCAATTACTCCAAAGATGGGCCCAGAGGACCTCAATTAGGAGGAGGAGGAGGAGAGGTGGAGCAGGTGGAAGTCATGGGCTGGTTTGTTGCTGGTGGAGTCAGGCAAAGGAACAAGTCACAGGGGAGTCTTTGCTTTTGGTTTCTATTTCTCCTGAGTTGTGTCTGAATCATGGATACTGTGCACACCTCTGACATGACATATCTGGGGATTGCAGGTGCCTTTTGTCTCAGTTATTACATTGTGTAGTTTCTATTATTTTGTTTTTAATATACCTTTCTTGTGCAAGATTCATTATTCTGGCTTCTGTACCTAAATCCTCCTCCCTGAAGAGGTGAGAACTCTCATTTCCAGGAATTTGTGGCTGTCTCAATAAACTTAAGAGCTCACCAAGATTAAGAATTTCTTTCTGCCCTCACCTCTTTCCTTTCATTCCTATTCCTTTTTACCATACCCTACATTTGGGCAGACAAGGTGCCCATTTTCAACTGCATTCCCCTGGGACCTACACTGATCTTCACTGGGGATGTGGTTTCCATTTTTCCTCTTTGTGGCTCCAGCACTATTCCCTACTCTCACAAACCAGTTCCTCCTGATTTACACTTGTCTGGGGGCAGCTGAACGGGTTTTTCAAAGTTGCTTATTAAAATCTACCTCCCTTATGCTCTTGTTTCCTTCTGCTGCCAGCTGTTTGCCCATGTTTTCTTAGAAGGGTGATCGCACCTTCCCTGCCCACCAAAGCCTGGCTCCAGCAGCCCATCCCCAGCTGACCCTGTCCCTTCTCCCTGGCCCTACCTCCCAGCACTTGGCAGCACACCTTGTTCTGAGAGGTGTTTCACTTACTGATGGGTGAGTGACTTGATTCGGAGTTTGGTTTGGATAAGCTCCCACAAATTGTAATGCTTGACTGTAGGTTATCCAAACTATCTGGGCCTCTTGAGACTCCCAACTGGCCTGGGAGACCCAGGCTGTTTTCTGAGCTTTTGGCACTTCCTGATCCTGGAGAAACTGCAGATAGCATGGCAACAGGCTCTTGCATGAGAGGTCAGTGTTTTGGCTGCTTGTTTTAGCTGGACCCTGAAAAGGAGTCAGCAAGCAAACAAGCCCATTTAGAGCTAGGTGGTCCCATCAGCCAGGTGGAAACACGAGGCAGCTGTAAGGAGCTCTCTGATTCCTTCCACTTGGGATGTGCATTGCCAGGACGTGCTGGCATTTGACAGAGAGCGGGGAAGGAGTGTCTGTGTATTGGCACAACATTGGATTTGGCACCTCAGTCCAGCAGCCCAGGGGTAGGTCTGAGTGGAGAAGGGATGCTGCACCACAAAAAGTGGCCATTGGAGCTGGCTTTGTTCAGATAAAATCCCAGATCTACAGGCAAAGCTGTGACTGGCAGATTAAAGAGTGTATTTTTGCTTGCACTACAAGCCCTCATAACGGTGTGTGTACAAACAGCTACAGTGTCATGGCTAATGCAATATCCTGTCTGTAGGGAGAGCAGGAGATTTGGACGTGATCAGACTGAGCAGTTCCTTGGCAGAACCTCAGCAGCTCCAGCCTGCAGTAGTTCAGTGGCTTTCAAGCCAAAAACTCTTGTCCAGATCATTAAGAGCCACTGATGAACCTATTCTCCCAGACTTTGTCTATACAGTTTTTAAACACATTAGCACTGTCCATTTATAATCACTGAGGCAGAAAGATTGATGAAGAAGGAGAGAAAATCCTGTCTTTTACAAATCTATGTAAAGATCCAGCTGTTTAAAAAAGAAAAGAAAAGTGGTCAAACTTTTGGATAGGCTCTGCAGAATAACTCCTTATTCCTATAACTGCAGTTGTGGATAGATTCCCTACAGAGTTTGGAGGTGGGGTAGAGCTTATACCTTCACTGCCAAGTCTGTGAGACAGAGAGAGCAGTCCTCTGACCTGATGATGTCATCTATTTTCACTCACCTTTGAATCCACTCTTTTCTCAGCCCCAAACCACGGGAAAACACAACTGTTTTGCCAAGATGGGCATAAAATGGAAGGTGGGGGGGAAAAGCTACCCCAAAACCTACATTCCTTTTACATTATAGTACATTCTTTGGGGTAATTTGCAATGCTCTGGTGTTCTTGCTTCGCACACTGCAACCCTCCCTCTCTGCAGCTTTACCCTGGTGCTCAGCCTTTCCTGCCCACGTGGTTTTTCAGCTTTGTGTGGACGTCATGAAGTCATTGCTAAATCACAGCTGGCTTGCCAAACAACTGCCTCTTCCTCTTGCCAATTTTGTTCAGCCTCTGAGAAGCTACAGGGCTTGTGCTGGGCCCCACTCAAACTTAAATGATGTTCTCAGTTCCAAACACAAAATAAAATGCAGGGCAGTAATAAAATAGTTAAGTTTTGATTAATTCTGTGAAAGGGTTAATGGGATTATTTTTTTTTTTCTTTTTCTTCTTTTTTTCCCATTCTCTAAGTAGGGAAAAAAAAAAAAAAGAGTGAGAGACCCAAGTGGACACAACTAGAACAAAGCCCTGTTTATGATTAGTATGGCTGAAAATATCCATGTTAGGCCAGGTGCAGATGGCTAATTCCCCCAGACTACAAGCCAATTTAAACCATAATTCCTGAGATAGACCACTTTTCCCAACATTAATGGGAACCAGCTGCCTCCTATTAATAATATGGATGATTACAAGAAAAAAAAAAAAAAAAGTGGGGGAGGGAATAGTGGAGTTAGAGGAGATATTATTTTCCAGACTGTTGGCTATGTCCTGCTGAGGACAATATGGAAAGCTATGGAACATGAGTCCTGAAAACCTGTCAAGTTAAATACACACAGTGTGTTTGCTCAGAAGAAGGATGGAGTTATCAGTGTACTTCTGTGTTTCGGTGACAAGGTTATTTAAGGGGTAGCAATTGTATTTATTTAGTTATTTGCTGGTGCTTTTCTTTTGCCTTCCCTCTGCTGACAGTGGATGGTTTTGATTAGCTCCCTAGGAGGGGAGCCCACTGCCTTTGGTACACTGAGCCTGGCCCTTCCCACCGAGGCCTGATTTCGTGTGAGATTGTGGAGCACATCAAAGCAGAATGACAACAAATGTTCTGAATTGTCCTCCTGAGAGCCTGCCTTGCTGGCTCAAGAAATTTGTTCGGGCTTCCATTCCCGTTTGCTCCAGTGCGAGGTGAAATGGGAGGACATGGCAATTCATGGCCCAGAACAGCAATGTGCCTCAGGAGTGGCTTTTTTTTTTTTTTTTCCCCCTGTGGTCTTCATGATTGTTTTCCTTTGGTTGTTTTTGGAAATCTGAGTAGAATTTATTTAAAAAAAAATAAATGTCACACCATACTTACTTGCCTGTGAGGCAAAAGCAAAAGTCCTGTCATATCAGTTGTTTTGGCTATGCTCCTTGCTTGCTATGTAGACAGGACTCTTAACAAATGAATCATGTCTTTGAGACTGAAGAACAAAGGAGACTTGCCAAAAATTGCCCCTGGACGTGATGAAAAGGAGCTAATGCCCTTTTCCCAGTTATTCTGCTAGGATTGTGTGGGATTCCTGGAGAAGTTTAGCTCACACAGGCTGCATTTCTTCTTAATCCATTTGATGATAGTCTGCAGACATGAGGAGGAAAATCCAGGTCATGGCGCTGTAATTCTTGCTGGAGGGTTGTGAGGGGAATTTTTGTGTACCTGAAGAGGTGCATAGCTGGAGCAAGCTGGGATTGCCCTCTACCCAGCCTGAGGATACAGAAGGATTTGATGCCTTCCCAAACCATGTGGACTTTGCACAGCCCTGCTGCAAAGGGATGAACTCTAAGGGACCCTCAGATCTTTTCCTGCTCCTCTCTCATGTGTAAGAGGAAGTGGGGGGGAAACACAGACTATTTGAGTCTGTAATACTCTGATCACTTGACTTGATGACAGCCAGGAACCATGGTTCTTGGGAACAACTTCCCTCACTTTGACAATTTTCTGTCCTTTGCTAGGTTGCGAGAAGAGCCCTTTTCTAAGTCAGGAGCAAAATACCCTCTTAGATCACAAACTCTTAGATGGCAACCTAAGGAAAAAAAATAAATCTTGGACTTTCTAGCTAAGGCGTGGAAGTAAGGACATTCCAGCATCATATCCCAGTGGCAACATTTTGTTTTCATTCACACATCTTAGTAGCCCAGCCCTTACATGGGTCACCAGAATATCTCTCTGGGCTATTTACTGTAAAGAAGAAAACCTCTACTGGCCCTCTCCAAACTTCAGTAGTATTTAAAGCAGACATAGCAGAGGTAATGAGAAAGAGATTATTGATTTTATGTATGAAAATAGAGCCTAGCTGAGTTGACAATGTCTCCTTAAATAATTGAAAAAATCTGCTTCAGCTGACAGTAGTTCACCAGATAATGAGGCTGGCAGTGGAGGAACGTGAATAATTAGAGAGTGGGATTCTGGCTGTGTGGAATTGACCCTTGGGGGCTCAGAGCAAGAAGGATTTGTGGCTGCTCTGAAATGCTAGTGGTCTGCTCTAGCATTCCTCTTGTCAATATGAACCTTGTGTTTTTATTGGAAACACGTGTCCAAACAAAACAGCGTTTGAGGCTGCTGCTGGGAGAAGGTGGGCAGGTCCAGAGACAGAAAACCTGCTTTTCTGTTTGTTGCCAAAAATTCCATGCCACTGCTGCCCATCATGCTCAAATAGAAGGGGAGATGATGAGTGCCCTCATAATACACATGATTCTTCTGTTGCCTCCTCAGTGAAGTTATTTACACTCAGAAAATTAGAGAAATCAGGATAACCAAGGCATCTTGCTGTACTTTGATGAAGTCTGGATTGAGGGCTTACATTGCAGTACTTCCCTGGAGAAAAGCTGTAGCAGCAAGTGAGTACTCACCTCTCCTGGACAGGCAGAAAGGCATTCAGTTAGATGTAATATTTGCCTCCCTGTGGGCTGCCAAAACCTTTTGAGAACTTTGTAAATTTTGGGTATCAGCTCCATTATCTGCATTATAGAAAACCCAAAGGAAGGAGGTGACACACACAGAGAGTATCTGGTGTTTGCATAAATAAGTCTTTGGGTTTGCTAGTTTTCTTTCTTTTTTTTTCTTTCTTTCTTTTCCTTTTCCCAATTGAAAATTATTTTGTTGGGCTGATGTTAAACATCTGCCTCTTTCTCTGCCTTCCTTCATACCCCAGCTCCTGAGATGGTTTTATTTCATGGGTGAATTAAATTGTTTTGGGAGATAAAGAACCCAATTTGTAATGTGCTTTAGGGGCTTTCAGAATGAAAGGCAGGGATTGAAGGAGAGTATTTGGTTATTAGTGTCTCCATATTTCTTTCCCTTGATCTACCTGTCCCATCGTGTTGTCAGATCTTCACGGTTGAGATTTGAGGCAATAATGGTGAAAGCTGGAACATGTGAGCCCCATTTAGAGCCAGCACCATCACATTTCTGGAGTGAATCTAAGCCTAATTGAAAAGGCAAGTGGGTTTCTCTGGCAAAAGAAAATGTGGCTGTCATAGGCTTTACCAAGTTCAGTTAAGCAGTAGAATGTGCTCTGGCATCTTTGTTTGATTTCCATTTTAAATATAAAATTAAAAACATATTTCATCTGTTGTAGGTTTTAAGGATGATTTACAAACTTTAAAAAAAAAAAAAAAAAAGAACTTTACAGCATTCCAAGGTCTGGCCCTTGAGATGCCAAATAAGTCTCTCCTCATCTCCACGGTATCATCTCCACAAGAATTTGTGCAGGCTGCCTTACACATCACCTTATGGGCAGCATGTAGTGTTGTCACCATTACTCATCATCTTCTTATGTGTGTCCTATTACTCTGGAATAGCTCAGGAAATAGAAACTGTTTGCTTCCAAGTTCCAAAGGATTAGAGCCAAACTTTGGATTGGAGGCTCGTGGAGGTGGGATGAAAGCAACTCCATTTCTTCCCTGCTGCCACAAGCAGGAGCAGCTTTGAGGCGCTTTTTGTTTGACTGGTCAAAATATCCCAAAGCTTTCAGGCATAACTCAATTTGTTTCCATCTTCTGAGATCTTTTTCAATCATGGCTGTTATTTTAGATGTATTTCTTTTGGTGAGTATCCACTTACAGTTTAGAAGTTGCAGATTACTTATTTTATACCTTTTTTTTTTCAATTTGAACCACCATATGATGATTGTCATGTGCCCTCCAGAATAGAGTTTGTGGGAAAGTTTCACCCTCAGTAAGAGTTTTATCAAAATAGTTTTCTGTATTATTTAATTACACAAGCTCAATGGATTATTTAATGGAATATCCTAAATAGATATCCATTTTAAAAATCTAAATCCACTTGTTGTGGTCTTTTGGTCAGGTGCGGTGGTTTTACTTGTGTCTGATGCATTTTAGTGTCCTCATTGCTTACTGAACAAAAGGGCTGCTATGAATCAGGAATATTTTAAGAAAGGTTATGACAAAATAAAAACAAATAAATCTCACATTGAAGAAAGATGGCAGTCAGTCAGCTCTGGAGGGCTCCTTTTGAAGACCTCATCTATCATTTGGGAATTGGCACTGGCAGCCCCTGGATTACAGAGGAATTATGTGCACTCTGTTCTCGCAGAGGTGGCACGATTGTTTTGAAACTAGGCAGATCTTCTGTGTTTACTATTTGGCAGGTTCTGTGTTTCTGGCTGGCAGCCACGCTGAAATGTGTTTAGTTTTAATTGACAGCCATGGTCAACACTGCAGATCCCAGGTAGGTACTGCTAATCCTGACAAGGCAAGGCAGAAACAGACAGGCTTGTGTTCCAGCTAGCCAGAG
This sequence comes from Brachypodius melanocephalos, assembly GCA_013398615.1. Lineage (NCBI taxonomy): Eukaryota > Metazoa > Chordata > Aves > Passeriformes > Pycnonotidae > Brachypodius > Brachypodius melanocephalos. The sequence continues at coordinate 4,545,502 of VZSR01003798.1, read as the reverse complement.
ACTCCAGCCTTTGGGAAGGAAAGGTATTTTGCCTCCAGACAGTTCTGAACCTCAGGAACTCAGCCTTCAGCCTCAGCACCTCTTGTAAGCAGCCCCAGGCATGGGAGCTGTAAGAAGTTGCAAACAAAGTGATTGTGTGATCAGATTTTCTAGAAAGGTTTGTGTTGGAAGGGACCAACTCCCCCTGCCATGGACAGGGATGCCACTTATTATCCCAGGTAGCTCCAAACCCCATCGAACCTGCCCTTGAACTTTCAGGGATGTGATGTTCACAGCTTCTCTGGAACTCTGTGCCAGGGCCTCACCACCCCCTCAGGGAGCAATCTCTTAGTAATACCCAGACTGAACCCACCTCTTTTCAATTTAAAGCCATTCCCTCCTTGTCCTATTGCTCCATGCTCTTGTCCACAGTCCCTCTCCAGCTCTCTTGGAGCCCTTTTGGGTACTGAAAGGTATCCTAAGGTCTACCCAGAGCCTTCTCTTCTCCAGGCTGAACAACCTCAGCTCTCACAGCCTCCTCCAGAGCAGAGGTGTTCCAGCCCTTGGATCATCTCTGTGGCCTCCTCTGGACTCACTCTTATGGGTCCATGTCCTTCTTCTGTTGGGAGCCCACAGCTGGACACAGAACTCCAGATAGTGTCTCACAAAAGGAGAGAAGAGGGGGAAATTCCTCTTTTTATCCTGCAGTGGGAAGCCAGGTGCTAGCATCCTTGCACAAGAGATCTTATTAGAGCCCAGAGACATTCATTTTCCTTCGAGACTTGAAAGCCAGAACACAGACCTCCAGTTTAAAATATAAGAGACATTCCAAAAGTGCATATGGTTAGATTTATGTAAGCCACAGTTTGTAATGGTTTAGATTTCACCTCCTAGTCCTTGTGAGAGTTTCAGCCTTGCTCTCAAGAGAGTAAAAAAGTAACATAGAACATTTACAGAAATAAAAGGAAAAACCCCAAACATATGCACAGACTTAGGGTGGCTTAGTCATGACATCTAATTAGGGACAGCAATGATTTCTGTGAACCACAGAAATGTTAGTTTCAGTTGGCATAAAATTCCACAGAGTAATACTTGGGACTATCTCTCAGCCAATCTGTCTCTCTGTCTATCAGCCATGCTCAATGCTTTATTATTAGTGATGCATTCCTTCTCTTGTTATTGTCTTCCCTATAAGATAATTTCTCAAGGAGTTCTTTAACTTCCCCCTGAAGTGCCTTGCATTTCAAGTAGCTGCTCAGCAGAGCTCCACAGTAGAGGGATTTGTATTTATGGGGAAAAGGTTGCACCTGGCTACTGGGACAACAGGGCTCCCATCAGCATTTAGGTCTCATCCTTATTAACCTCCTATGTCTCTAACAGAGGACAGAGAATCGATCAACAGCATCAACACCACCACAAGAGGACAGTAAAAGCAGAGATCCAGAGCAAAGGAAGTTTTTTGTGTCACCTGGGAGTAGATGGGATGTTTGTTCCACCCCTGTGTTGTGGGATCCCCCAGGAGAAAGCAACACAGACAGTGTCAGTGACAGCTTTAAAACATGAGGTCTGTGAGTCAAGGTATTCCCCAGCCTCCAGATACAATTCCTGGTGGTACCTCTGCAGAGAGACATCTTCTGAACAGCACATTTATAAATTTCCATTATTTCTGAGAGCTTTCTTTTTTTTTCAATGTGTGTGAAATTAAAGAGTATCTCCCAGTTTCTCATTTCCAGTGGGCCTGTGAGATTGAGGTGGAGACCTGGCTGTCCCAAACTTTCCAAAAGGCATTTCCAATAGCAAAGTAACCCTATTTTCTCCTTCAGCAGGTCTTTAAACTGTGCAGTACTTGTTCATCAGCCTCAGACTTTGATTTGGCACTGCTGTGTCGTGCAGATGTAGCAATCACATTTGTGAGCCTGGAACTAATTAAAAATGGAATATTTTAGATCAGTCATGGTGAGTGTGGCCAGATTTACAGGGAGAATACAAGGGAGCTTAAAGAGCAGAGTGATCCAGCCTTTTTAAAATGTTCCTCCTTCAACATTGGTGCATTACCTACAGGCCAGCTGGGCTGGACCTTTACAGCACTGTCTTTGTGCAACCTCTGGCTGGTTAAAGGGGAGCTTTAAGAGGACACCAGTGTTTCATGGTTTGCTGCATTCCAGATGTATGCAGAACCGTCTCTAAACTCTGTCTGGCAAGACACTGCTTTTTTTTTTTTATTATTCTCTTTTTTTAAAGAGGGCATGGTTGCCAAGCCTGTCAATCAATTTAACAGGAGACAATGAGTTAAAGGCAGCAGGGAATAGAAAAATCCGAAGATCTGAACAAAAAACAGATGAGGGGATAGATGTGGCTCTAGCCCTGTACAGCCACGCATCTGACAGCTGCACAGTGGGGTAGGGCTGTCAGAGGTAATACTGTTACCTAAAACTTGCAGGCTGCACTGGTTTGCAAGAGCCTCTCCAATGCTGTGAACTCAGTGTGCGAGCCACTGAAGCGAGAGCCCGCCTGCAGACAGCCCTGCAGGGCCTTTGGGGAGGAAAGATTATCCACAGAGCAATTATATGGTGGGTCACCATCATTTCCTCCTTGCTCAGCTCAACATTTTCTAGGCTTTGCTGCTCCTGGCTGCCAGCTCTGCACCTGCTCCGTGCTGAGTCAAGCTGAGACACAAAGAGAAACCCCTGTGGTCGCTCTCACGGTGTAGCCAAGGCTTGTGATGGATCAGTGCTTTTTCCCTTTGCACCTCACCAGCAGCTTGCTCTGGTTGTGACTGGCAACCAGTGTGGCACAACACCAGCCACACACCCACGACACCACTCAGCACAGCCTGGTGGGGACACGGTGCTGCTGTCACCACAGCTCTGTGTCACCTGGCTGTGAGTGCTGGATGTCTTCCTGACATGCAGACTCCACCAGGCTCTTTGATCAGACCCTGGTGAGATTGCCACTGAGAAAAGAAACGAGTAGGATACCCCAGGAGGATGGAAAGCTTACCTGTGTGTTGTCATTCACGTGTGACTTTCCTTGTAGGATGCTCAGATGGCAAAGCCTGTTGCTGGTTTGTAAATGTGAGGGTGAGTTTTTAGTCCTCGTGCACCGCAAAAGTTTTTGATTTGCAAACCTCAAGATAAGCAGATAATTTAGCATCATACAATGGTATTAAAAAAAATATTCTGAAAGACCTTTAAAACTAGACTGTAGACAAAGTGATGAAGTGCTGAATGCAGGTGGGAGGCACTGCCATGGGGAGGGGATCAGGGGGTGTCACACCCAGCTTTTCACTCCAACAGATGCACTGTTGCCAAAAGGCCCCATGTGCTTCTGCTGAGGGTATCCAGCAAAAGCCTTGAGTTTATCAGCCTCCCCATAAAGATAAATAAAAAACCAACTTTTCTTAAACATGGCTTGGCTGGCAGTCTCTGCACAGGGTTCTGTGCAGCATGGCTTTTATTACCATTAAAATGATTTAAATGGAGACTCTGCCCAGCAGCATTGTAGGTGACACGTTCCCTAGCTGCCATGTATCCAAACAGGTTGCTGCAAGGCCTTGAATAAACATTTTGTAAGTCTAGCTCTGAAGCAATTTACATCAAGCAGCATATATTGCATGGATGCCAACTAGTTATTGTGTATTCCTCACAGAGCAGACAATGTTTTCTATCAAATCTGTTGGGTGAAAACAGAAAACCTATTAATAATGTGTCAGGAACCTGACTGAATGCAATATTTATGTGGAAGTCTCGTAGAGGCCTTGTTTATAAAGAGTACACGAATTCTGTGGTTTGTGTTTGAAATGTGTAAGAGAACAAGAATAATTTTAACATTTTTCTCACAAGTACACCTACCCACACAATTTCATTCCTTTGTAATACGAAGGGTTGATGTTTTTCTCAGAATAAACTGAATGTAGAACTTGCCAAAGCCGGTCCATGCATTGATCTCAAGAGGTTTAGTCCAGGGTCAGTGCACTGTAGTGAAGAATTAGACTAAAGCATTCAAAACCTAGCAAAAGGAGCAAATTCCCAGGCCTCTTAAATTTTTCTTGTGTGTTACTATGGTGAAATCTCAAGTCCATGCCTTGATTTTGGTGACGAGTTGAAGCTGTGTTGAAGCAGAGCGGAACCAGGTCTTGGCCGGCGCGGCGCTCGTTAGGTGGTGAGTTGAGTGCTAAGCACCTCAAACCTGAACCTCATCCAAACCCCAAGCCTGCAGGATAGAGATGGAAACATCGTGAAGCGAGGCTTCAGTTGGAGTATGTCTCTTTTTTTTTTTTTTTTTTTTTTTTGCCTTTGCACAAATCACCAGGGTTCTAAAAACAGCCTCCAACGCTCGTTTCTACTGGCACGGCCGCTATTGATCGTGTCCAGAAAGAGGAATGGAAAGACACGGCAGGATTGGCAATGATCCTGAGCCGTGAAGCTTGGATCTAAACCTCCATCCAAGCTTTCCTAAAGAACAGAAGGGTTTTGTGGGTGTTTTTTTGTTGTATCTGGAGGTTTGATTTAATCTCTTGTACTTGCATGGAAAATCCGTAGTGCCGGAGAACGGTGTTTCCTCAGTGGATAAGATCTGTTGGATCTGGTGCTCTGGGTTGGCTTAGTGGGGAAATTTTTAACCTGGGAAGAGAGTGGCTGAAGCAGCATCAGCAGCATCTGTGAGGGAGAGGGATCTTCAGCCATGGGAACCAGGAGAGCAAAGAATATTTCCAGTGTTCCTGAACACAGCCCAGCTCAAATGTCTCATCTGGATTTTTTTCAGAACTCTTTTTGTTTTGTTTTGTCTTTGTTTTGTTTTTGTTTTTTGTTTGATTTTGTTCTGTCAGCTGGAGCAGGTATAGTACTTAAAGCCTGATTCAAAATTGACTCATGAATAACGTGGAAAGTTTAATCAGTGTGAAGGCTTTGGTCACATTGTGATTAATATTTGCCAGCTCTCTGCAGTATTTTCTTTTAAGGAGTTGCAACTCATTAAACTAATTAAATTCATTGATTTCAACCAGATGTTTGCACCTGGAAGTGCATTTATTATCATCTGTTATCAGAGAGGGACTCTCCATCAGGAATTGTAGTGATAGGACAAGGAGTAATGGGTTCAAACTGAAAGAGGGGAAATTTAGATTAGATATACAGGAGAAATTCTTTAACGTGAGGGTACTGAGACCCTGGCACAGGCTGCCCAGAGAAGCTGTGGCTGCCCCATCCCTGGAAGTGTCCAAGGCCAGGTTGGATGGGGTTTGGAGTAACCTGGGATAGTGGAAGGTGTCCCTGTCCATTGAACAAGATGATCTCTAAGGTCCCTTCCAACACAAACCATTCTGTGATTTAATATTAATTGGTTTTAGTTTTAAGTTTTTCTGTCTCCCCAATTGATAAACAGAAATATTAGCACATGATTGAACCAGCTGGTATCACCATCATTATTAAAACCAACTAGCAAAATACCATACTGTACAATTTGCAAAAAGACAACAGATTGGCAATTTCTTGTCCAAACTCTATGGTAAATATATTCCAGTAATGAGTGGCTTAACAGAAAGCAGGAGAGAAAAGACCACAAATAAAATCAATATTATTATAAATATTACTTGCCACCAGCAATTTGAAAAGCTACTTTTTCATCCAAAACATTTGTTTTAAATTATATGTTGACATATTCTGGAAATAATTATGATAGACTATTTTTAAATTAGTAGTCCACAAAGAACTTTCTTCTTTATATCCCTTTTTATATCCACAGTTTCTGGTTTCTGCTGCACTAAAATAGACTTGGATAAGGATCCATAGAAGTGTGTAGATACTTTTATTTATTTATTTTTCTGGTTTGGACTACGGAACTGTGTGCTTCGGGAAGCAGGTGGGTTCCAACATTCACAGAGAGCTGCATGTTAAATGAGTTCTGTTTTGTGTTGCAGGAAAGTATTGCTACATGCATTTTCAAGACATTCCTTTCAGGCATCTTTTTGGGGTTGTTTCCAAAATGCTATGAAAAAAAAAAAAAAAGTGATTTGCTTTCAGAAAGTAATTGCTCAGCTAAAAATAATGAATATGTTACAGCTAATGTGGAAACTCAATATGTCAGAGGTGATGTGGAAAACTTTGGAGCAGACTGAACTGAAAGGACAAATGGTCCCAAAAAGGAATGAAATGAAGCTGTTACAGAAGGTCCTACTTCTGCCAGTGTCAGGACAGTTTGGAAACCACAGATGTAAGACCCTGGCTCTCTGAAAGCTTCAGGAGAACAGGAGACTTTCTGCTGGTTTCGGTCAATGAGTTGGTTCTTGGCCAACCTATACTCACATGGACCCTTTCTGGGCAAAGGATCCAAGGGTGGGCTGTGCCCCAAGCCCTGTACCCCAGTATGGGATGGCCAAGTGTCCCCCAGAGGCTTGTTCAAGCAATATTTACAGTTCCAGTGCCAGGCACACACTTGTGTGCAGGGCGAGCTTCTTGTTACAGGAGGAGTAATATTGGAGATCTTGGCTGGGAATGAAATTTCCACGTAATTGTCCCAGGAAGCCTTGATAGAAATGCAAATGAAGAGCTGCAGCTTCAGCAGAGCCCTGTGCGATGGCTGACAGCCCCGAGGGATGACAGACAGCCCCTGTCCCCATCAGCACTGTCCCTACCACACTGGGTCTCTCATGACTCTGTGCACTGCCACATGTCTGCTGTTTCCCTGGTTTTACCACCAAATATCACATTGGCTGAAGGTTAAAAGAGAATTCTGATGAGTGTCAGCTCTGCTTTCGAAGCATTCATCTTACCAGATTGCTCTGATCAATTCTCCAGTTTGACCACCAAAATGAAAATTAAACATCCCATCCACCAGGAAAACTAATTTCAAAATACATTTTAACTCTAGAGCCATCTTTTCCCTGAAAACTTAATTGTGTTCCTTTAAGAAGATATAATTAAGTATCCTCATGGCAGACCATCAGTTTTAACAAAGCATCTCTAGAGCAGATAGACATCATTACTAATACAATTCTTTGAGGTGCAGGCAGGAAAATAAATTGGTTGTCATTGGGACATCATCAATATAATGAACATCTGACATGTAGACTCTTTGTTTCAGATGACACAGACATAGATGAGCAGGAGAAATTGTTAATAAGAACTGCAGACAGGACATTGCAGAGTGTATCTGTCTCATGAAATGTTATTTGCTGCCAGCACATTGCAGCAAAGAAAGACTGTTCTACCTGGAAATAGATGAGAAAAATAAAGTGAAGAGTCACTTTCAGGTATGTCCTGAGAAACTCTGCTCAATAACACAGTTTTAATATTTGACTTTTTTTACTGCATCTTGGTAGCTGCTTTCATTTCAAGGCAGGAAATTGGTAGTTTGCCTGTTTTTTTATTTCCATTTTACCACTAAAGTAAAATGGAACCTTTGATTTTTGGACCTATACCATCTCCAACAGGAATCAGTAGCTAACATTGTCATTCAGACAAACACAAAGCAGAGCTGGTTGAAGTTTTGTAAAGCTTAGGGGGAAATTTTGACGTGCAGAAGTGAATACCCAAATACCCTCGGCTGTCTTGGGGATTTCCGGCAGCGTCTGCAGGATGTGGGGAAAAAATTCCAGGGTTGAAAACAGCTGAAAATGTTCTACAATGGAGTCCCAGCTCAGCACTCTTAAGTCTCACTTGTCTTACGTGGATTTAAGCATGTGTTTATTGTTAAGGGTAAATGTTTAATCCAACAAGGACCCACTGCTTCTCCAAGCAGGACCATAGCTCCTTCTCTGTTCCATAAATTATTTGGAAAGTGAACCTACACTCCTTCAAGTCCTTTCTCCCAATATTCATTAACAGGCTTGGATGCTGTGTACTCTTTGAATCAGTTGTTTCCTATTCAATTCACATGAGGAGTGAACTGAACCACACAATATAATTCTTTTTCTCAGTTTTCGATGACTGCAACACAATGAAGGAGAAAATTTTCTTTGCTTGGAAGAGTTTTGGCTCATGTCAAAGGGATTAGCAAAGGGGTTTGTCAACATACACAGATCCCCACTTGTTGGGATATGTGTGAGCTAAAATCCCACAAGTCAGAGCAAAGTAAAAGCAGCAACACCACCAGGAAATATCTTTGTGCAAGCAGAGCAGTTTGAAGCACTGTGCACACCCTGAGCTGATCAGGAGGTACAAATAACTCTCCTCATGGGATGCATTTGGTCAGAGAAACCATGGGAGGCAGAGTGAAAGTTTACAGGGAACGTGAAAGAGTTACAGGATCAAAAGCTCAGATAAACATCCTGACACTTGGATACTAACGTGGATGCTCTCCAAAGTTCTCCAAGCCATCTGGGCCCAGCTCACTCACCTCGTGGTGTCATGAGAAATGGTCTTCTCACAAGGGTGCTGATGCTTCCCCTTGTTTTACAGGCAGGAAATACAATCCAATGAGCCTTCCTCACTGGAGTTCATAATTTTTGGTAGGAGAGAGAATTAGAAAGTGCAGAGGCAGAGATAGAATGTAAACCAAGAGTGCTGGGGTTGGGATGAGGGGGAAGAAGGGATGCTGAGAAGGAAAGTTAATCAAGTTCTCCAATGCCACAGAAATATGTCAGGTTTGAAAGGTATCAGCACACGTGGAGATGGGGTGCTGTGCCAGGTAGCAGCAGGATGTGCTGCTGGAAGAGGAACTCAGCCCACTCACTGGTCCAGCCCAGGTAATAACATTCTCCTGTGACTGAGGAATGCAGCAGGCTGAAATGAGAGGCTGCTAATGCAGCTCTAAAATGATTTTTCCATGTGAGAATCCCAAAGCAGTAACATTAATCTTGATGCTGTTGTCACTTCTCAGTGCATCCAGCATCTTGTAAAAGGCTCGTCATCCATTGGGTTTTTTTTAAAATTATTATTCATTTTGTCATTTTGCAGGGCTCTAATTAGGCTGGCAGTGCTTACCTGGCATCCCCTCATTGCCCCAGGGTACCAGGGCAGCAGCCAGCACCCCCAGTGACAGACCCAGCTGTGTTTGGCTGTTGTTTTCCTACAGCGAGAGCACAGGCAGCATTCTTTGTGTGCAAGTCTGAGGCTGTGTACACGAGTGTGAACTCTCCAAAGGCAAACAAATCACCTTTAGAAAGCCAAATTCCAAGCAAGAAATGAGCTAAGCAGCTGTGAAAGATGTCTCTGTGTTTCATTGTTGATAAAAGCACAACCCACGGTGATTCAAACCTCAGGATGTGGTGGGAAACCGAGAAGAAAAGAAAGAGAGTGGGGAAGAAAGGGGGAAAAGCCAACCTTCTCAGGATGAGGAGTTCAGACACGCCAGATTTCTTTGGCACAGATGTTGCTGTCATGAGCCTTGCGGACATTTCGCGTTTGAGTCCCTGCTTTCTTTTCGTTGGCTCTGGGCATTTTGAAAGATTTTGAAAACAGTATTGCAAAGTGTTTCAGTTTGCAAAGCTGACCAGTGAGTGCCATAAACAGCATCACCCTTCACAGGCTGACAGTGCAGGCAGTAACCTGTCACCTGAGGGCTGTCACCCATCTGACACTAACCTGCACCTCCTCACTGTGATATAAATGTCAGTGGTCATTTTCCTCCACATCAGCCCTTCCTTCCACCCTCCTGGGTTAAGCAGAGGGCAGCCACTGGAAGGACAGGGACTGGGCAGTGAGAAAAGGAAAGGGAAAATCTGATCTGGAAGGTGAACACTAAGTGTAGGCATTGATTTCCTATCGTAGAGATGACGTGTTTGAATTTACTGTGCTGCTTTAGATTGAAAGGCGTTTACCCAGCCACAGGGACTGCCAGGTGTGCTGTGCTCACGTGAAATAATGCTTCAGGATTGGTTCCAAGGCCCTGGATTTCACTCCACCATCTCCAGCCATCTGGCTCAGACACAGCTTCTTTTTGAAGTGACTTGAATCTTGGTGGCCTCGGTGTTTCTCCTGTGATGCTGTCAGATATTCAGCTATAGGAGCACAAGCTCAGGCATGAGGAAGGAACTAAACTATCCTAAACTATCCTGTCACAGACAGTACCTGACTAATAGAACAGGTCTTTTTTCTACTGAACATGTATATTCTTGACTTACAGTGGAGGAGGAGTGTGGCTACAAGATGTGTGGAGAGCAGAATGCTGCAAGGAATGAAGAAAATAAGAAATGGAGTAAATGGAGTGAAGGCTGTCTGGGCTGGTCATCAGTGTTGACTGGAAGGAATGTTACGGGATCTCCTGTCAGGTCTAATCAAACCCATTGAGCTGACAGAGGCTGATCCAGCACAGAGATGCAGAACCTGGTCTCCAGAGGAGGTCTCACCCTGACCCTCTGCAGCAGTGATGATCGCACTCCTGGTGCTGTGAATCCAGGAATGCTCACACCAGGCACATGGAGAGTAACTAAGGAAGACAGGTACTATTGACAGATTTATTTACTCTGCTACCCCTCCTCCATCAGGCCACTACAGAGGCCCAAGAGGCTCACACCTGCAGAGAGGTGGGAGCCAAAGCAAGCTGCTCTGCATCACCTGCACTGGTGATGGTGATGGTGACAGGAGTGGGATTTCAGCATCCCTGGAGAAGTTTCCTTTTAAAAGTTGCAGGCTGTGTCCTTTTAACTTCCAAAGAGGTTACAGGAGTCCTGTGAGCTCTGAGTGCCTGGAAAGGACCAGAAACAGGAACAACTGCAGTGGTACCAAGATACCTCAGCAGACATTGGCACCTGATCCATGCCATGCCTTGTGGGGTTTGGTCTTTGGTGGTGCAGAGATGCCTGGAGGGTGTCACACACAGCTCCTTTGGGCACAGGCAGAAACCACAGCCTTGGCAGAAGCAGAAGAGTGAGTTACCCACTGCCCCTTGCTTCTGCTCTGCTTTTGGCTCAGCTCTGCAACAGCATGTGGGAAAACTAAAGGAGAAATATTTATTTTAATATTCAGATGTTCTCATTCGCACTTACGTATGTGTGTGTGTGTGTGGACACCACACAGATGTAACATGAATGTGTTTGTTTATCAGTGTGTTTCCTGAATGGCTCTGGTTTCTAACAGCTCTATCTTCTTATCTCCACAAATAAATAACAATATTTGACCTGAATTCTAAATATATTCTAAAGGCCAATAACCCTCTCAAGTTTTCTGGATGCCTTTAATTAAAGTAAAAGCCAAACAAAGCAATCAAAAGAAACCAAATGGGTTGATGGAGCCTCTCTACCCACCTGCTGGTGTTTAGGAGTAGAACTGGGTAAATGTTCGTGGCAAATGTTTGGCTTTAGACCCGTCTAGCTTTTCTTGGTATCCTGCAATAATTTTTGTACACATTTTTGGTACGCATTTATATTCTCTGAAATTTTGTATACATATTTTGTATAAACATGTTTCAACATCCTGGTAGTAAAGTGCTGTTTAGCCGTATTCAGGGCTGTTAGAGGCATTTGTGTGACATTCAGTATCCAAGTAGGTGTTTATACTTGGAGACCTGAAAACACTATAAAACAGAGGATGAAAAATCAGAGATTCTTTGGTACTTGCTTAGATTGTTAGAAGGATGCAAGAGTAGACAGCATGTCCCAGTGTTATTGTAGTATAAAGAAATGGGTGTTTTAAATTTCTCCTTTTTTTTTTTTCAGATTTTTATGAAGTTGCAGTTCACTTTTAGTGGCATGATCCACGTTCAAGGATATTTTACCTTTTGTCATTTCTTCTTCAGGTGATTTCCATAGGAATAAAGTAGTCCCTTGCTGTGATGATGTCCCTTAACTGCCTCTGGGGTTAAACACTTCTGGTTAACTCCAGCCCAAAAGCAAAGCAGATCTGTTTCTGAGACAGAAAAGGAAAATCAAGAGAGAAGAATTGGATGGAGGGGAAGAATTTGATTTGTGAGAGTCCTCTTCAGAAAGTACCATGAGATCTTAAAGAAGGTAGCAGGATTAGAGTTCCTGTTGCTTGTGAATTGCCTGAACTGCATGAGTGAGCTTTAAAGAGAGCTGTAATGAAGAAATAAAACAGCTTACAAGCTACATCAGCCCTGGAATATAGGAGCATTTCGCAAATGGTTTCATTTTCTTTGACTGGTGATACCCAACAGTGATGTACAATTACATCTTGTTGTAGCGCTTTTGTTGTATCTGAAACACAAAGCTTTCAGTCTAAACCTGGTTAAAGAGTGAAACGAGAAAATGCAGCAATTTCTAAACCAGCCATTAGCTCAGCAGCAGGGTTGTCTCAGGCTGTTTTGATAGAGGCAAAAGAAAAGAAAAATTAAAAAAGGGAATAGTTTAAACTTTGCCTCAGGGGTTGGAAACCCATTTTTCAGGCTGTTTAACTGTCATTCTCCGTGCATCTGTTCAAATTAGTTTCAGACAGCGAAATAAATAGGAAATATGGCCTAAGGGTCCTTGGTTTTGTCAGAAGGGACTCAGAAAGAAGTGGAGGAGAAGAAGGAAGTCTGGTTCATGAAGGCCTGCTGGGTCTTTTTGCTGACATGAAGTCGAAGCTGACTGAGGGTAAGTTCTTTCAATCATCACAAACACCCCAGTGGACAAGAAAACCCTGAGTGTGGTGATACTGGATGGAAAGCCCAAGACAAGATGGGATGTGAACTTCTCCAGGCTTGGACTCTGAGCTTCAACAAAGGAAAAAGAATGCCAAGTAAATCTGGGAAATGGGTTCAGGGAGGGGGTGAAAGAAGAAGTTATTTGCTCACAGTACAGGGTGGTAAAGCAGCTGCAAGAGATGTGCTGCTGGGGCAGATCTGGGCATTGTGAGTCAGACATTTAGGTCTTGGTGTCTCTTTGTGTTACATTTTGATCTATTCTAGAGACCCAAATGAGGGAGAAGCTTGGGCACTCACACATGTCCCTTCCAGTCCAATAGAATGGCTTTTCCAGGCAGCATTTTGAGCAGTTCTGTCCCAATAAACCCTGCTCATGACAAAATCCTGGACACTTGGTTCCTCTTCTCTCAGAGTACGACCGGAGCATGGAAGTGTCTTTGTTTCCAGACTCCTTTGGTGGTCTCCTCTCTACACATTTTTACAAGAAAACCCTTCATCACTGCACTGATGTAAAATATTTGTGTGTCAGCGGTATGACACGTGTGCACTGCCATGCAGGGGGCAGTAGCATCTCCTCACCTCTGTAAGGCTTCCCCCACCCCCTGATTTCTGTGGTTTTATACCTGGAAATTCAGTTTACCTAATACATCCATCCCACTTATATCACAGAAAACAAGTAACAGATGCTTGTGTTCATTTAAGAATCAGTTTGTGTTGGTTCAGTGTTTGTTTCTCACAGCACAAAGGTCCTCACCTCAGGTCCAGAATTCTTCTGGACCACCTGGATCCTTGCTAGGTCAGGCATGAAAGGCATTCCTAGAAGCAAATTCATTTAAAATATAATTCTATGTCACAGACATATCTTGCTATTGCTGATGCTTTTTCTCTAGCACATTTAAAAGTGCCTAAAATCAGCATGGAAATGTGCAAACAAAAGAGGCTTAATTAATCCTATTTTTGTCTAATTTGCACCTCCAGGACATTTTGTGAGAAATAAAATGCATTTCACAGCTCTCTCTGGCATGTGCTATAATTACTATCAACATTTCTATGTATCATAATGATGGTGATGATAATGATGGCCACTGGTTCCCACCTCTTTGCTTCAGGAAAAGAGCTGACTGCAACAGGATGTACTGTGAGTTAGATTTATTCCTAGATTTATTCCTCCCCTCTCTCAGAGGCAAAATAGGTCAATATTCTATTATAGTCCAAACATTATTAACTTACTGTCCTCATATATTTTGATATTCCAATGGAAAAAACCCCACAAAAATCAAAATTGAACTTCAGAAACATGAGTAATTTCAAATATAATTTTTAAAGTTTTCTCAATCCATATTTTCTATTTTCTATTTCTTTTTCTCCAGGTTTTCTGTCTACGTGCACTTTGCTTTCTCAATAAATAAAATAAAAAATGGGAAAACAAAACTGAGGTCTGAAAATAGAAGAAAATGAAACAGATCTTGGTGCTCGTCGTTCTTTGTACTGGGAGAGAAAAAAAAATCTATGGCATGTTTCCTGCAACCAAATAAAGATTGATATTCATATTTATTGCAATACAAGCCCCTTTTTGACAGGTGTGTCATCCCTGGAGTTGTTGGAAGTCACATAACCCAACATCTTGGGTTTCTTTTGGGGAGAAGAAAAGAAAATGCCAGTGTGAGGATATTCCTGGGTAGAAAAAATCTCATAGGCAGCCAGATATATTAAAGCAGAACTACCATAAATATCCTGTCCATTTATTCAGATGGCTCTTACAAAGAGCATTTGTGGGGTTTTGGTGCCTTCTCTGACAGAAGAGAAACTGCAGTGAAGGGAAGAAATTCTTCTGTCTGTGCCCAAGGTTAAGGCAATGTGTAGGAAAGAATGAAAACGACACCGAGAAATGAATATCTCATTTCAGCCAGGCCTAAATCATTCTCTGCAATATTTTGGATGACTCTGTATCTTTCCTGAGATTATTCTTGCCTCTCTCTCCTTTCTCTGCTGTACCTGAAGCTTCTTCTCCTGCTGATTGCAGGATAAATCAGGTGTAGGTGCAGTGGAGGTCCAGGACTGGAGAAACACTGGTGTGAACTTGCTGGGTGTTCTCCAGATCACTGCAAAGACATCAGGCTGGGAATAAGAGGTACAGGGCAAAAAACCTACAAGAAACACATCTAATTTTTGGATTAAAGGACTGGATTTTAGAGTTATTGACCAGGACAATGAAAAGAACAGAAACAAATACAATCCCATCCAAGGAGCAACCTTCCCTCTTTCCCCAGGCCAAGTGTGGAATTTTATTGCTCTTCACTGGAAAATGAAGCCATGAACACATCATTAAAAATGGGATGAAACAATGCCTTAACCTTTTGATTTAAACAGGAGAACAGAATTTTTAGCATTAGTATATGAATTATTCCACTGACATGTGATATTTGCTATCGAGGGTCAAATATTAGAAAGCAGTCTCTGTTTCTTTTTACTTATAATCTACTACAGAAACAATTAATTATAAACATAAGTTAGATGTAAGAGAGGAGAGAGAAAATCAACAACTGGAGTGGGCAACAAAATGGGAGAGGCATGAGGAAATGAAATAAAAAATACACATAACCACATTTGCTGAAGAGGTAGCAAGGAGAAGAGTATGAACTTGTATTCTTTGAATATGTTTTTGTTGACAGGACCCTGGAAATTTTAATTTCCTTCTCCAAGGCATCAATTTTTACTTGAAATCTTGGTATTTCATATAATTTACATCCCAGAGAATCTTAATTCCTTGCTGTTCCTCCAGACATGTGTCATGAGAATTGAAGCATCTAGATTTTATAAAAAATACAATGAATACTCCAAATATCGCTGATAATGTACAAAATTATAAAATCACATTTTCATGCTCTTTTTTTGGGTTGGGTTATTTGTTCGTTCTGCCTATCATTTCCTCTCTGAGGAAGGAAGGTAAACAGAGACAGCAGATAAATGGCTCGAGGTGGCTAGAAATGGCTAAAGCAAAAATAATGATAGCTCAGACTGTCTCTTTATGGAGCTTGTGCCCCAGCTCATGCTTATGGAATTAATTATTATATTGTGGATCCTGTTTGTCAAGCACCATTCACAGGAGCTCTCCTTGCCCCAGAGCTGTGTAGCTAAATCCCAGCTACGGAACTAAATCGGCAAACTCTTCAAAAATTACTTGAAAAGTAAGGCTTTGGTCAAAGGTACAGGTGAAAAGGCTGAATGGGCTGATGAAAGGTATTCCCCAAATGAAGGAAATCCTGTCCAGATGAAGAGGTCACTTCATCTGCAAGCCTTAGGCACTGCAGGGATAATAATCCCCAGGTTCAAGCGTTAACGGGGGAATAAAAGACAAATGGAGCCATTTGTCATTTATTTCCAAATAAATGCAAGTTCATTTTGCACAGAGCCTTCACCCTGTCTCCACAGGCAGATCCTAGAGGGTAATTTCAGGGCAGTTTTCCCTGGTGTGTGCTTGCTCAAGGTTTATATGAGTTTCTGCTTCACTTCTTCAAGGCACTGGGCTGCTCAGAGATTGGCTGGTGCTTTGTATTTTATGATGCTACTTTTGGTGAACAATTCTTTAACAATTCCACACGGTTTTCTTGTAAAGAGATTTCCTCAAGCTAAGAGAAACACCTGCAGTGATGCTGTGGATTGTGAAGGAAGCAAGTGTAGGTGTGTTTTTACTGCCTTGGCACATGCCTGGGAATGCAAAAAGGCCGAGGTTGGATTTAGGGAAATGACAGCCATGAATTGATTGAAGCACTTTGCTGATGGAGGATGATTGGATCTGCCCACCTGTGGGTGGGGGAGACGTGCTGGTGATCCCCACCCCCATGGCACCAACCTGGGAAGGGCCAAAGAGCACCAAGCAGTCTGCAATCAAGCATCTGAGAGGCACAGCTGGCCAGAGGGAGGAGCCCAGAAGGGCAAAAGGTGGGTTTGGATGGCCTGGAGGAGGCAGCCTGCGGGCTGTGCTCCCTGGAGGAACGCTTGCAGGGCTCCTGGGCTGGCACCATCAGCTCTCCTGCTCCACCCCAAAGGGCAGCTGCTCTCAGGAAGGAGCTGAAAATGGCTAAATTTTTATTAAGGGTGAGTAATTTTGAGGCTTAAATATGATGTTCATCTTCTATAACTATGATAGAGCCACTTTCTGGTCCTTGAGCTAAAGCCTGGTCTAGGGTTTTTGGCTGCAAGAGGTTTCCCAGGTTGGCTGCTTTGCATGGGGATGGAGCAACAAGTGCTCCAGCTCATTTCAACTAAGTCCCCATTTATTCCCCTTCCTTGGCAATATTGGGACTAGATGGAAATAGCAACAGCTCTTCAGCTGCCTGGGTTTTTTGTGAGCTTCCATGTGCCAGGGTTGAGCTGTGGGGATGCTTTGTGTAGATATCTGAACATGAACATCTGGGAGCTGTGGGAGTGGGATGGGGAGTGGCTCCAGGGCTTAGAACAGCTCGATGCCTTGCTGAGGAACCATCAGTTCATCCTCTGATCATTACTGACACCTGAGAGTCTGCATTTCCTCTGGAGCAGTGGTGGCAATGAAGGAGGAGCTGAAGTACTGCTGGACTCCTCTTTTCACTTCTCCAGTGCTCACCAGTAAAGTGTTTGAGGGCCCTCCAGAGGAGAGGGAGGAAAAAAACACAAACAAGAGAACCCAAACAGTAAACAAGCTGGTTTCTGTAGTCCATTGCTGAAAAACAAATCAGTGCCTCTGTTCTGTGGTGATAAGGAGAATTTGGTATACAGATACACTCTGGTCTCTGGTTTCCCAAAGAATCTAAAGTGGAGGCAAGGTAATAACTAGAAAAAGAAACACACACAAACCCTTATAAAGCTCTAGGCTTGTGGCTTGTTTTGCTGCTTCCCTGTCTCCTCAAGCCCAGTACACCTTCAGACATTCCTGGCTGAGGTAGTTATAAAATAACCCCATGTCTAATTTGGATTCATAGAGCCCAGTCCCATCCTAAACAAACAATGCTGCCTGGAATTGCTTGCCAGGCAGCTGGCATATCTCTCAGATTAGCTAACACTAACAATAATGTGTTTCAAGAAGGAGCAGAGGCTGAACTTGGCCAGCTGGAATGGCAGTGTGGGGATGTGTGCCCATCTGAGCCCCTCCTCTGGAGAGGAAGGATTGGCAGCGAGCAATCGACCCCAGCACTGAACCCTGTGTGGAGGTGGTTTGCAAGCTGAGCTGGGAGAATAATTCCACTACAAATTGCTCCAAGTGTTAAAGCTCCAGGGAGCAGGTTTAATAGCTGCCTTCAACTCCTGCCTTGGTTGGTCAGGCTCTGGTTTATGGGCACAGCTGGATGATGGGGGCAAAGCCAGGCAGGGGAGGTTATCCTGCACTTAAATTTGCAGAAAAAATTAGTTTGCACTTGTCCAGGCTTTTCTTTGTGTCGATTCATCCCTGTAAGTTTAGATGCATGGAGGAGAGGTACAGGCTGTGAGGGAGGAACTTTAATCCAGCTTGCCTGGATCAGGAATGTGGGAACCAGCACCAGCCAGGCCTTACATGCTTTGTGAACAGTGAAACGGGGTTTCAGCAGCTTGGTCTGGAATTTGGGTGGCCACATGTAAACACCAGCTTAGCTTTCTGGGGGGGGAAAAAAAAGTCAGGTCTTCAAGCTTATATTTGTCTCGGATTTCAAATGGTGAAAGGGGGAGGGTGTATAAATGCCAACTCAGCAAAATAAATGGTTCACACAGAAAACCCAATGTCAGGAGTGAAACCTGACTCGCTGAGAGCCTCTTGTGTGCTCAGTGAATGTGCTGCAGTGACAGGAGAGGATCCCTGCTGCCCTCATCCTGACACAGTCAGAACGCTGCTTATTCGAGTGTTTGGAGATCAGAATGCCAAGAGCAAAGGAACAAAGGTATCGCTCCGAAGATGTGAATAAGTGGAAGCTGGAGTCTCAAATATCAGCTGGGGGAGTGTGCAAGGCAAACAGCAGTGCTTCTTGCTGGGAGCCAAGCCCAGTACATCTGCCTCAAACCTGGAGGGCAGATCTGGCTGCTGGGCAGTGCTGGCATCTCATTTTGGGAGGGAGAATCTGAGGGGTCACCATCCCAAATTGGTCTGTGGGGTGGTGCTGTGAAGGAAGTACCTTTTAAGAGCATTTGTTTCTGTCAACTTGTGTGGAAATCTCACCCGGCAGGCTTTGGAAACACTTTCCTGAGATCCCCAGTATTTGTTTCCATTTTCTTCACACACATTCTGATCCCCAGTGGCAGCATCACCTTCTAGATCCCAAAGCTGGTGAGTAAGGACTGGCAGTGCTCTTCCCAGTGCTCTTTCCTCTTGCCTCCAGCCCAGGGCTTGTCTTTCACTGAGGAAAAGGCAGTGTAGTCCTGTGATGCCCACTGAAATGCTTGTGGTGCTGGAATGGGCTCTGTCCCTCACTACTATCTAGTTGAGTTGATAGTCAAGACTACAACTTCATCTCTTGGCTTCTGAGCAATGCAACTTCTCCAGGTCCAAATCTTGTAATTGCTCTGCTGTTGTTAACCATTAAAAATGGTCAAAAACTGGGAAAATCACAACAAGTGGAAATATTAGGAACATGCTTGCAAAAAAAACACCCCTGAAACCATCAAACAAAACACCCCAAAATGTAAACAGCTGCTCCAAACAGAAACAGAGAAGCTGTTCAGATGGCAAAACCACTCCGTGCTTATCTAATACCTCTTCAGACCATTTCTAGGTGCCCAAGGCTGTGCAGGTTTCCACTTGCTTGTTCCTAAGCTTGGCCACGCTTTCTGCTTTCCCAGCCCCTGATCCTGTGCCAGGGCTGGGTGATGCTCCCAAGTCAGCTGTGGGGATCTGCCTGCACAGGCTGGGTGTGTGGGGCCCTGGCAGGTCCCCCTGCAAGCCCCCTGAGCCAGGGGCTGTGAGAAAGCCACAGGTGACTCCAGGGTGACAGAAAGCCAAGCGAGCCTGTGATGTTGTGACCGCCACGGCTGTGGCGGTGTCTGCAGCAGCTCAAGAGTTCACGCGTGTTGTAGGGGACTCTGACCATCCAAAGGGGTGCAGAAGGCTTGAGGAATCACTGTTTTATCCCTTTTGGGCAGAAGGGAAGCATCTCCCAGCAAAGGGCTCCTTCCTGCTGACCCCAGGGAGCTGCAGGAGCCGTGGGGCTCCACCCCAGCAAAGGGAGGCTGCGTCCTCTCACCGAGCCACTCTGCCTCTGAGGGGAGGTTTGCGAAGCTCTGCAGGGAAAGCTTGTCTACCACAGTCTGAATATCGCTGGAAATAATCCCAGGGAAATCTGGAACCAGCCAGAAAGCCCTTATTAACTTAAAATTCCAAATAATGTGAGTTTTTCCAGAGCGTTCTGAGTGCTAACCTCCTTTGTCGCGGCTGGTGTGGAGGTCCAGCCCTGAAGGGAGGCAGTGGTTTGGGAGCAGTGTCTGCATGGGGAATGATCCTGTCAAAAAGAAGGATGGAAGAGGGGATGCTCTCTCTGTGGAGCAGAGGAGGAGGTATTTCCATCAGTCAGGTGTGTGTGTGGAGTCAGAGATCCTCTCCAGAGCTCCAGGCAGCTCCTGGCATTGCTCTTTTTGCATTTGGCCATTCTTTTTGCATTTGGCCGTTCTAGATGGGCAGACATCTGGGCAGGGACCTTTCAAAGGAGGAGCACATTCAGCAGCACTTACCTAAGATGCCTTCTTCAGACTAATTTTGCAGTTTTGCTGTTGAACATCCTCCTGAGGTAAATGGAGCAAATCAAAGTGAACATTCCTGACAAATTAAAGGGCAAACACATTAGCAGCTCTGAAATGAAATGCCTGCGCCTCACATGAATTCATTTCACAGTGTTTATATATTTATGGAAATTTCTTGAGTTATGCCCCCAGCTCCAGCACAGATGATTTCTCCCTGCATTATAAAGCAGGTTATGTGGTGATAACTCCTGGACCCCTAAGAGCCACTGGAGCATGTAATTATCTTGTTCCACTTATTAATGATGAAAGGTCCATGCAAGTCCCAGAGTAGCTGTATGTACTATGCTCAGTAACCTAAAGAGGCTATATCAATTTAATTTAGTTTAAAATTTAGTTGCTGACTTTAAATAATCTTTAAATAGAGAATATAAATGTTTTAGGGCATTTAAAGCTTTTAAAAATTATTAATGGATCTGTAGTACTGGCAATCTAAACTCAGTTTTGTGGTGCTAAGATATGGAACTGGGGAAGTGGGCTACAAGCAAAAGAAGGTGACCAGGCTCTACTCTGAAATGCATATTATAAAAAAAAAATCGAGATAATACAAATTAGGAATTAGGCTTTTAATTGTGAAGTAATATTATCAGTAATGGAAGAAATGTTAAAAATTAGTTTCATCTTGACATCCTTGGAAGGTGGCCAATTTATGAAATTCTGGACTACAGAGCTGCAAACCTCCATTCCCCAACCTTCCTAAAATGGCATCACTCATTTGATGATGTCTCCCAGCTACAATCCTGCTTCTCCAATCTGCCATAATAATGCTAATTAGTTTTGTATGTAAATAAACTATTGTTGACAGGACACTTTAAGCAATTCGCACATGACTCATGGAGGGAGAGAGAGAGAGAGAGAGAGAGGGTTTAAAAATGATTTATCCATAAACAGAGATTCCATATGTCCTAATCTGGCATGGATTTCTCTCCTCTTTATAGCAAGGAATGTGTGTGTGCCTGTGTAGCAGGGCTATAATGTGACAATTTGTCTCGAAGGGAAACCAGGATTTATGGTACTTAGTGGAGACCACAGAGGTAAAATGAACAGCAGGCTGTATTTAATCATCTGAATTTTCAAATATTTCTTTTGCTTGGGTAAATGTGTCTTTGTTCCTTTTTGGAAATGTGCTCAGCTGGAGGACTGGTTCCTGTAAAGGTGTCTGAAAATGCTGCAGGCACTTTGAAAGTGCACACAGGGAGTGTGGGAGGATCCATGGATGGGAGACACTCCTGCTGGAAAGGAGTGGGACCCCAAATTCTCTAGGCAAGATATTACCAAATCCTTGAAGAAAATGCATGTATTGGGTGTCCAATGCGCATTTCTGGAAATCAGGATATATTGCACTGATCGCAGATAAATGCCATGGGAAATCCAGGCAGAGGAAAAGAAGAGGAATTCTGAACAGCTGAATACCATTTATTTTTCCTTCAGGGCCTGATCCTGTGGCCTTCACTGATAGCATCCCAGCCCTCAGAGGAGTTGTGCTGATATGAATGGAAAGCAAATGTAATTTCAAAACTTCACTGGGAATTAACCTTAGGCTGAAGTACCTTGTATCTGGATTTTTTTTATTGCCCTTGCAGTACATATTATTCTGGTGGTGCTGGTTTTTTTCCTCCCCATTTCTTCCTTTTGACTCTTGCCTTAAATTATTTTTGGTTTTAGCACAGGGTCACTCACGTGACTGTGAATAATTTCTGTAATTTGCTGATTCTACTGTTATTTTAAATTAGACCCAGGGTTCTCATAACCACAAGATTTCAGAATATGGAGTTTTGGGTAAAACAAATAGAAATCATGGAATTTCGGTGCATAGCAAATGGCACATGGATTACCTGAACACAGATAAAGCAGATTAACAACCCACAAACCAGTGGCAGGTGGTGTTTGTGCCTTCATAATTTGAACAAGACAGTGCTGCACATGTGACCCATAAAACGGGATGAGATAAAGTGCTACTGGCAGTGAGTTGTGATGACAGAACAAGAGGGGGAAAAAAAAGCTGAATTTTGAATGCACAGGGGCAAAGCTGGCACCTGCAGAGAAAAAGGCTGGCTCTTTATTTTTGGCAAAGATGGCAGCTTTGCTGCCAGTGGAATTGGAGCCTGTTTTCTCCCTTCAAAGAAAGAAATCTCTCCGGGGGTGACAGTGGTTTAATTGGGATGGCTTTGGGCTGCGAGTCCTGATGAGGCTGCCAGTGGAGTGCCAGAGCAGAGGAGATTTGTCTGCTGCAAACCCCTGTCTGCTGAGAATTGGACCTGACATGGATGCATTGGCACAGCTCTTTGGGGGAAAGGCAAAGCCAGAACCACTTTTTCTCCTCCTCTCTTGAATTTTCAATGACTTTCCCCCTTCAGGCTGTGCAGGGAGGAGAAAAAAGGCACCGAGATGGCTCATCCAAAGGAAGGGATCTATGAAATTTGAATGTTTTAGAGCCCATTCCTATTGCACTGTCTCTGTCCTTCCCACCAAAGCATTTCTGGTGTAAACACGTGGTGACGATAAAAGCGAAATAAAAGCAGATTTTTGGGAGGCAGAGCAGAAATTTGGGTGTGGAGCAGGAGCTGTCTCTGCCCAGCTCTGTTAAAACTTTCCTTTTCCCCCTCTGTAAACACTTGACAGCTTATAGGGGGATCACAGATTACATTTTCACGCTGTTGCCATTAATTAGTGCTTGAAAGGTGAAATGAAGAGTTGAGTTGCTTGGCTGCTGTGAGGTGAGTAATGTGTATTTACTGAGTGGTGATGTGCTGCCTGCCAGCACATCTTGGCTACCTGTGCTGGCTGCTTTCAGCCACAGGAAACAGCTTGGGGTTTTGTTGTGTTGGATCCATTTAGAAACAAAAGAAAGGGAGATTCTTTCCCATCTCTCTAAACAAATCCTTTAATGAGCAATATCCCCAAAACAGGCTGAACAAAATTTTGGTCAGACAGGGTAATCCCAACCCAGAAGCCAAGTCATTCTCAGGGAGCTGGGATTGCTGGAGAGAATGGATTTTGAGTGTGAAAGGTGAGCTCAGAGATATGGCTGGAGGCTTCCAGTATAATTTTTCAGGGAAATTTGAACATTTCTGCAAAGTCAGGTGCCCTGTGCCCCCATGCAGTGGCAGCTGCTCCTCATGCAGAAATGTCAAACATTCCCTACGTGCTGGAAGAGTTTCTATTAAGGGATGATTTCCTAGACCTCAGAAATTCCACAGAAAATCTTTTACTCAAACTAAGGCTTATATATTTAAATTGTTTTGAGGCAAATAATCCAGCTGTTTGGAGGAGTGAATGCAGGACAAGTCCACAAGAAAATTCAACAGCTATTCCCAACCCTATGCCTGGTTTTTCTGCTATAAATACTGAGAGGAAGGCTGGGGGTATGAAAATCTTGCAGTACTCCTCCTAAGAATCTTTTGTCCCAGAGTCCAAAGTGTGAAGTTTAAACTTGCCCAATGTGCAGTTCTTCTATCTGAACATAAACTCTGAACGGAAATGTCAGGATTATGGCCCAGGATGATTCAATAATTACCTACAGAATTTTTGCAGAAGCACCCTGGAAGAATTTCCAAATTTTCCTCCCCAAATTTCTGGGGTTTATGTCAAAATGTAGGTCATGGGGAAAATGTAAAATTTGGTTTGCAGATGCAGCTGGCTGTTTAGTTCTCAGATTACCTGCGTGTGTTAGCAGATTTTTGTGGTTGCTGCTTATCTCCTCATCCTCTGGAGCAGATTGTTCAAGCCCAATATTTGCAGTGGTGGCTGTGGATTCCCCTGGCAGGATCAAAAGTGTGTGGGCATAAAGATGCTGATTGATTTATGTGAATTTTTGTTACTTATCAAAAGTCCCTATTTAAAGGGACTTCCTGTTACTGTTTACTGATCTGATATGAAGCTTTTACTGATACAAACTTTTATTTTTCCTATGGTGAAGCTTCACTCAAGTTTGATAAGTCTTTTAACAAGCCTGCAAACACACAGGAGCTGTACTAGTTATCTTACAGAGAGAGTGAGAACTGTCAGGCCCCAAAGCTGCTGAGGTGGCTTTTGTGGGACATAAAAAAAATTCAACTTGTTGAAAAGCTGGTGACGGTGAACTCTAACATGAGAGTTTTTGGGGTAGGCTGTGACAGAGGTGATTATCTTTGAGGTGAAGTGGCTCTTTCTTGAAATCCTGTTGCCCTCAAGGGAGCAGTGAGGCTGTGTGGGATTTTAGGACACTGGTTTTCTTTTGACCTATAAAGAAATTTTCAGAAAAATGTGGCAGCTCAAGGCCTGCTTTGGTGTTTTCTGATGCTCCCAGCATTTTCCATTAGGATGCAGTGGAGAGGTCAGCTACCATTGCAGTTGGAATTAGGACACTGTTTGGGAACCTGCTCAGAAATGCATCTTGCTCTGGTGTTCAACAAGTTCCTGTGATCCTTTCCAGTGCCTGGAGGAGGGAAAGTGGGCTTGAGCTGCCAGAAGGAATGAGCAGGCAAAAAAACATTCAGGTGTATCAATGACAACATGCATCCAAAGAAAAAGCACTGCGATTGTCCTCTAAGGTTTTTCAGAGCCAATCACTGCTCTTAGCAGATACAACCCAGAGAAGCTCTCCCTGCCCATGGCAGGGGGGTGGAATGAGATTTTAGGTCCATTCCAATCCAACCCTGAGCTCGTGAGCACACTTGGAGCTTGGCTGCTCTTGCTTAGGGAAGGAGTGGTGCCAGCTAAGGAAATCCAGTTCACCATGAAACAGGCACCACGTGGGTGGCTTTGCAATAATTGCAGAAAGAAAGATGGGAGAGATGGGAAAAGGGATAGCAAATTGGTCTGCAAAAAAGGAATTGCATCAGAACAAGTAAGGATAAGTGATGTAATTCAGAAATTCTTTAGGCTTTTTTAACAGCTTCTGGAGAGCTTGTCTGAACACAAACTTGAAAGTGGATTAGAGGGTTAGCCTGGCAGGATCTAAACTTCCAGGTACTTCTTGAGATGTTCTGTTCCAGGCTCTGCTACTGGCTGGAAGGAAGAAGAAATTTGGAGAGGGTATTTCATCCTGTAAAATCAAAGCAGTGATACCAGCTACCATGAAAACATGTGCAGATAAGCTGAAGGAAAGTTATTAATTATAATAGTAAAATCATTTCCACGATTGTCTGTGGCAAGTTTCCCAAATTAAACTCTTGAGTTAACTTCTTTTGCTAAATGAAAAGCCCTTGTTTATGCCTCTTTCCTGCTCATGTCCGGAACACAAGAGGGATCTCAACTTTCTGTTGCTTCCACTTAATTGGATTAGTCAACTACCTCCAGAGGTATGTGCCAGTTCTTGCTGACAGCCAAACCAATGGGCCATTACATGAGGTAGATGGAATCCAGCATCAAAGGAAAGAGTAATTTGGGCTGGAGAGGTGCCAGGACCTTTTTGTGCTTAACCAAATACCTGCATGCATAGAGAGTTTTTTCTCATTGCTGCCGTGCTTCTTTATTGCACATTGGAAAAGATTAAAGCCTCTGCTTGTGAGCAGGGTTGTGCTACCATTTTCTCCAGTGGCCAAATAAAAATGGTGTGGGGTTGTTTGTGATGTGGGAGATCCCTCCTCACTTTGTAAAGCTGGTGGCTCTGGGGAGTGACAGTGAGTGCTGCAAACGGCTACCCTACACATGGGATTCTCAGCAGTGCTTCCATGTGATCATCTCTTCATCTCTTCCTGTCACAGATTCAACAAAGAAAATTAAGATTTACCATTGTTATAATGTGGCAGGGGGGCGGTTGCAAGGAGAAGGGAGCGCAGAGTTCCTGCTGAGCTCCTCTAATGAAGCTGTTGCTGCAAAAGAGCTTCCAAAACATCTGTGAAGGTCCCTGGAGAGCCTGTCAGAGATGTGGCAGTGCAATAGTTCGTGTAGCCCTGGTATAGAGCTCAACAGTGTGCTCTGTGCTCCTGGCTGTGGTAGCTCACAGACAATGTCCCCATGGAAGTGTCATTCACTGCAGCAAGGACCACCTACAACCTGAGAGCAGCTCCTAAACAGACCTGGGAAAGATGGAACTGCCTCAAAACCTCTCTTTTTCCTGCTCTTCAGGAGACTTCAAAGTCTCTCAAAGAGAAGGAAAAAAATCAGATAAATATGCAGTCCAGCATGTGTGAGAAATGAATCCCCTAGACCTCTACGGAGCTGAGCGCAGCTGTTTTGCAAATTGACCCCTTTGGTTTCTACATTGAGCTGGATAGCTCAAGAGAATTGTGTTTACTGGGTTATTTCTGTCCTGCTATCAGCATCCTCCTGGGGCAATGATCTTTGTGATTCTTTTCTGCTGAGGAGTTTGGAAGCAGTGGCGGAAGGATGGCAACTGGGCTTTGCTTCTTCTCAGAGTTACTGTGGGGCCAAGCCAATGCTCAGCTAATTAATCTGGGAAGATCTGCTAATCAAACTGTTGGCCACCCTCCTTGGCACAGCCCATCCCTTGCTCTGTGCCTCAGTTTTCATGTTGAAACGTGGAAGATGATGCTGATCTTTGACTTACTTTGTCTGGAAGAGGAAAGAAATGTTTGAGCATTGCTGATGTGGGACCCTCCCTCCTTATTCCTAATGCATGGAATTGAGAGCTTTGTTGAGGTAGTGGGCTAACATGAATGAAATGAAAAGAGTTTGCAAAAAAAGCTCAGGACTGCCTTTAGAGGTGCAGCCTTTCCTAGAGTGTCTGCTAAAGCTGTGAGAGACCTGAATTAACTTATTGGCAGCAAAGTTGTTAGGGCTGGGGCACTCTTTACAGCCCACAATATATTTGCAGCTACTTCCTGATCAAGTCGAGTGTTCAGTTTTGGGTTCTTTTGGTGTGAGTGTTGTTGGGATTTTTTGGTTGTTTGTTTCGTGGTGTTTTTTTTTGTTGTTGTTGTTTGGTTGGTGGTTTTTTGGGGTTTTTTTTTTTGGTTTTTTTTTGGGTTTTTTGTTAATCAGCCCCTGGTTGCTTCCACTCCTCCCACTTTTGCTGTGCGGATTTTCAGCTTTTTCAAAAGCCTTGGGGCAACTCGCCCATACAGATCAGGCAGGTACAAAGACTCCTCTTGAAAGTTTTGTCTTGGGGGGTCCGCATCTGTAAAACCTGGCTCTATAAAACCAGCATCTGGGTATGGTTGTTCCCAGCATAGGATAATGTATGAAGTCAGGAATTCCAGTGTTAGTCCTGGGTGTGGATTTGCCACTCTGACTTGCTTTTCTTTTCTTTTTTTTCTTTTTTCTTTTTTTTTTTTTCTCCTAAGGAGAAGATATTCTTGCATTATTTCCAAAGGCGAGCCTTTCCAAAGTTGTGAACACAAGAGCTTTGCCAAATATTAGCTTTCAAGGTTTTAAGTTGCACCGTGTTTACTCGAGTTACCTCTTCTTCAAGTCTATATAAAGAGTCATGTTTGCTCAGGCACACTCCTAAAAGCCCCAAGACAAGGCTCTGGAAGGAGGTATGCAGCAGCAAATGTAAATATTGCTGTTCTTAATACTGGAAGCACTCTGAGAAATCTATAGAAGGAAAGAGTAACGTGAGGAAAAGGCCTTAGATTTGGAGGAAACTTTATATGATTTGGAGGTGAAGACTACAGAGCAGTACCTAGAATTGATAAAATCCAGAAATTCAGGGATATTGTAAATACAGTTTCTTGTGGCCAAGGCTTAGCCCTGCAATCACAGCTGCTCTCTTCTGTTCCCCAGTGTTTCTCTTTGCTGTCACCAAGGCAGCACTTTCCCATAGCCCAGACCCTGAAGCAATTGCTGGGAACAGATTTTAGGGATTTTGCTGGACAAACTATGCTGGCCTCTTGCTGTGGGACAAAGTTAGAAATAAAATATTTGTTGTACTTAGCCAAGTGATTCCCTCCCACCTTTTGTCAGAAACTGGTGTCATTTTTCTGAGAAAGTTTTGGAAACGTGAGCTGAGCATCAGGTGCTCTGTGATATGATAAACAGGAGAGGAATTTCCATGAAGAAGTGCCTAGACACAGTGCAAATAGAGAAAAAAACAACTGAATTAAAATCCAACCACAATATTTACCAGTCTCCCCACCTGCCTGTATGTGCAGGTATGCTGAGATCAAATTCACATCAGGTTTCCTGCAGCTGAGGCAGAGTGCTGGATGGGCTGAGGAGAATATTTGCCCTTGCCATGCCACTTTTACTATGTATCAACAGGCAGCCCACCGAATTCCCACTTCCTTTTTTCCCTGTCTTTACACAGAGAGGGCAGGAAGTAAATAAATGGAGCTGCAGCAGAAAAAAACCCTGAGCACGAGTCAGTGCAGAATTATGACATTTATCGGTGTATTTATCTATCGCTGGATGAGCGAAGGATGGCTGCGGGGCTGGAGGCAGCTGCGATCCTGCAGGGTTATGGATTTATGGTTTCCCGGTGCCATCTGCTGGCACAGAGCTCACTTTGTGCCTGGAACCCTCCAGCTCCTCTCACAGAGCAGATGCTGCAGCTCTTTGCAGATGGTGTAACCCCGATCCACCCTTCCTGCAGAATTCCTTGGGCTCTGCTCATGGTCCCTCCTGCAGTTTTGGGCTCTCCACACCTCCCTCTGTCCTGCTGCAATTCTCTCTGCTCCCTGGGAGCATCCCCAGATCCAAGGGGAGCTGCAGATGGAGACTTTTTTTGTAACCTAACAGGCTAAACTTTTAAACGCATGTGGTTTTGAGGGGTAGAGTTTGTCTCTGGTGCAGAGTGACAGCAGTAATTCTGCTGAGGTAGGGTTGTAAAGACACTGCTGGAAAGCTTTCCGAGCAATGGAAGCTTTACTTTTGTAGAAATCTCTGAAATTACCTAAAAAAAAAAAGAAAAAAAAACCCCCACCCTCATCCATGTGACAGAGGATGTAGGGAAGTTTTCCCTTTTCCTATCTTGTAAAAGGGATGTGTGGCAAGCAAAGATGAGCTGTGATAATGACATTAGTTGGTGATATCCCTTGGCTTTTGCACTCCAGATAACCCAGCAGAGCTGGATTTATGCTTTAAATTTGCACCTTAAATTTGCATTTTTCACTGCCTCCATCACAGCATCTGCTCTGGGATGGTGTGTGCTGTAAGGGGACTGATCTCTTTATCTTCCTTGCTGCTGGGAAGAAGATTTTGGTGAGTGTCAGAGTCCTGATGGTACCCATGTGCACTGCAGGAGCCTAAACACAGGACATGTGTCAAAGCCAAGTCATTAATTCACTTTTTAATCTTCTGTTTTTTAGAGGTGATATATCATTCTGTGTAAACACCACGTTAAATATATATATATAAACTTGCTTCATGCACCTTGCTTTGACTTCAGCTCAGGTTTGCCCTGGGCTTCCCTTATTTCTGCCAGTGGGGATCTTGCACCAGTTAACCACAAATAAAGTGGAGTTTCTGACTCTTAAATTCTGGTATGTCAGGAGTGGGTAGTGACAGGACCTAGCTGGGGTCTGTAGTAGCATGTTTGCAGATATGGATCAGAGGTTTGAAATCCAGATGACGTGAGGATGAATGAAGAGCAGAAATTGCTAATCAAATTCTCCAGGGCTGCAATGCAATAAACCAGGGTAACTTGATGGAAAATGTAATCAAGCCTTCCAGTCTGTTTTTCAGCTACATCTAGGCTTCAATTTTTCAGCCTTTGTGCCTCCCTCTCACATGGACTTTAAAAGGAAAGAGGATGTCTGTGAGGATCAATGAAGTAATTTAGTTTTACCAAGAGAGTCCAGTAACCCTGCTGGACAGATCTCCCAGAGATTTCTTTCTCTTAATTGGGAAAATATTGTAAAGAAATTCTCAATCTTCAGCCCATTACTAGTATAGCTAGTGCCAAAGCAGAAGAAAAACCTTGTGGTGGAAATGGATTTTTTACCCCTCATTGGTCAACAAATGGCTACATTTAAGGGTTGTTTTCTCTACCTTACACATATATAAATCAGCTTTTCTGAGTTTCATCATCTGATTTTGTGCTGGGGGATGTTGGTACTTGTGTTCACTGCCATGTTTATCAAAATGATTCAGATCAATACAGAATATTTATCAATAGAAAGCATTTGTAGACATTATGATGGACTGCATGTATTTTTTTTTGAGATGACAGGATGCAAAAAGCACTACCCTCACATTACTGGATGGAGGTGTCTCCTTGTTTAGAGGCTTTTACTGGATACATGATTGCAGATATTCTGACATTCCTGTAGGATAAGAGGAGCTGAGCAAGTTCATAGTGGAGTTGCACTACAAAATAGAAAGTTTCTGCAAAATAGAAAGTTTTCCTCTGAAAAATGTGGTGTAAAAACTCAGCAATAGGTGACATATTTACCTCCATTTTGAATTTCAGCCAATATTTAACCTAAAAAAGTCATGATCAAGCACTTTGCATTCTACAGTATTTCAGACCCATCACTTTTCATGTTTTAACATTGGCCAGGTGGGAAAGGATGCACGAAATTACTGCTTTAAGTTTAGAAGGCCTCTGCAAATTAATACATTAATTTTTCCTTCATTTTTCCTAAAATTTGCTTGCAGATTGCAAACCATTGTTTTGACAGGAACAGCCTGGTCAGTTTTCAGGAAAAAATGATAAACTGCCAGCAAGCTGTGGGCACTAACGGGACCAGATTGCTTTAAGACAGAACATTTTCCAGTTCCATCTTAGAGGTAATTTGAATGTCTACAAGGGGATGTGTTTATGGACAGTCATATAGGGATGTTGTCAGCTCTTCTTGTTCAGTCAACAAATAAAAAAAAAAAATTGGAGAAACACTTGAGTGATCAGAGCTTGCAATGAGCATGATCTTAAAATGATGTTTAACTGGCAGGGTTCAATGAGGGAGGGTCACAGCCATTTAAAGGATTTCAGTGTGTAATTTAAAGCACATTTCAGGCTGTTCTAAATCATGGGAAGGATGGGGGTGCAATTTATAAAGGCCCTGTGTTTGGGGGATTTGAAACAGCATCTTATCCACACTCTTGCTGCACAACTTTTGGGGGAGCTTGACAAAGCTGGAGGATGCTCTTGGCTGCTTATAAAACACATGGGCTTGATCTGCTACTAAAATAGAAACAAAAGTTCAGGAGTCAAATGGAAGCAGCTGCTCCTGGAAGCTCTGACATTGTCTGCTGTCATTGCCTGCAATTTTCTGCATTTCTGTCCACCTCCTGCAGGCCCCCAGGACCTGGCACCTGGCTGGGTTGGAGAAGCTGCCTTTTGCTTTGTGCTGCTCCTCTGCAGCCAGCACTTATCTGTGAGTGAGGTTTGCTTTCAGTTTCATGGGGAACAAGCCTCTGTGCCAGAGTTAAAACCGGATTTGAAAGAAGATTTTTGGTGTTTCCATACGTCAGTGTTAATATTCACTGATAAGGAACGTGAGAGCTTTTATATTCTGTTTTTATGTTGCCTCTGCACTCTTTGGCACTCAACTGATTTGGTTTTTGGGCTTGCCCAAAGTTTCCATGTGGTTTAACCCAGAGATGGTTATACTTGGGAGTGGGACAGGGTTTACTGGTATTTGATGAGAATATTGAACTATTTAGAGGATACAAAATAGGAACAGCTACAGGAAAACCACAAGGGCTCTTATTAAGCACCTGTACAGTAGAGGGAAGACTTTTGTTTTTAGGTGGTCATTTTAGGTCCCTCAGGGTCCATTTTCACCTAAGGGCTGCTGCTTCTTGGGGACGCCAAGAGCTTCCACCAATATCATATTTCACTTAATTCTCACCAGGATGCTCATGCTCGGGCCCTAATTTCTCAAATTTCTAATCAGAAAAAAAAAAAAAAGTATATCCCTTCGATAATATCTAATTTTGCCTGAAAATAAGCGACATAAGCTACTAAGAAAATGCAAAGGCTGGAGCCTGTGGAGTTGTGTGATTCGCAGCATCTCTCCTTGAGATCTTTGCTCCCCACGGCCACAGTGAGGCAGCAAAACCCAGACAGGCTTCCCCATCCAAAACCAGCGTCAGGAAGGAGCCCTTGGGAGCTCTGGCAGGTTTGGCACTCGACTGAGCTGAATCCTGCTGCGGGGAAAGGCTGCTGGGGATTCACCTCCAGCAGCTCTCGATTCCTTTTGTGCTTTGCTCCTGGAGGAACTGGGCTGGGTGAGGGTGACACAAACTTTTCTAGACATTTCCAGTAAGTTTTGGTTGAGTTGCATAGTTTTTTGAGTAAATTAATGACTTTTTCTTTATTTTTTTAGCTTCTCTCTGAGGATGCATTAAAGGCATAGCAGAAATCAGTCTGGCTTTGGAGCATATGTGCTTTGCTTCAGTCCTGTCATATTGTCACAGCCTCAGGGTCCTGTTAGGCTCTACAAACCCAGCACAAAACCATTCCCTAACCAATCCTTGAAGCCTGAATAAAAAGCAGCAAGGAAAGGACCCTTACAAAAGTTACAAAAGCATGGAGGCAGAGGAAACTTCCTCTTTGTGGCTAAGGATTTCTCTAGAGACAAGTAAGAAACTGAGTCTTTATAAAGAGCCTAATACCCTTGGGATAAAGTCCTCAAGTGTTTGAATGCTTCTTACCTAAAACTACACTGGAAATACCTCAGGAGGTGACTGGAAAGCAAAGTTTTATCACAGGCCTGGTTCCAAACCCACTTGTTGCCTCATGGCCTGAGCCATAAGCAAGGACAGGCCTGAAAGGCAACTAATCATCTATTATAAAAGAAAAGTAGTGCAGCTCAAAACGGATTTTTGCCTCCTGGTACATAAATCTTTATAGTTGTTCTCTGCGTTTTACAACCAGAAAAAAAAAAAAAAATGTTGGCTGTGTCTGTAGCATGCCCAGCTCAGCAGAAGGGAAATGCTTGTTCATTATTTGCAGCCATAATTAGTATGGGACACTAGTTAAAGGAGAAGCTGTTTGCTAAGCAATCACCAGGTGAGATATGAGGCTGTGGGAGCAGCGTGGGGACAGCACTTGTGCAGAGGAATGTGGTCACACAGGAAAGCAGGGCAAAGCACCTCCAGGTGTGTGAACTCTGCAGCAATTTTTTTTCTGCCTTCCTTGTAAATGGATTAAGAGACAACTTGAATACCTTCCTAAATTAACACTGTTTCCTATAGATCGAGTAATTTACTCGTTTAAATAGGAAATAATGTAGTACAATCTATTTAAATGACTCATCAAATAGAATAAGGCTGATTCAGCCCTCTGGTTTATGCCTGGCCTGTAGGAAGGAGTGTCTCAAGGTGCAGTCACACACGTGCTGTACCCCCAGAGCACAGGCTGTCACTTTGGGCTGTGCCTCTTGCGTGTCACCAGGGGCCTCTTTAATACTTTTGTTCTCTTGTCTTTTCAAGTTTGCCAGAACTGGGGTGCACACACCTGTCAGAGTGATGTGGGTGCCAAGGAATTTTATGGAGAGATCATCTTGCGTGGGATTTCAGGACAATCTGGGCATCAGGCTCAGCCAGCACAGGGTGTGAAGGGCAGGTCCTGACTGACCAGCCTGATCTCCTGTGTCTGACAGTGTCTCCTCTGAGCTGACCTGCCCAGTGGATGAGGGAAAGGGATATTGTCTATCCAGACTACAGCAAAACCTTCAACACAATGGTGGGTTAGTGGTTGGACTCCATGATCTTAAGAGGTCTTTTCCACTCTTGAAAATGCCATGATTCTACAGCTGAGATGGAGATAAATTATCTTGCAGCTCACAACAGCTGGACGCAATAAAGAGCGTATTGCAATTTTAAACTTTTCTTTTGATCGCTAATGATTAATTATAAAAGAAAAGTAATGCCACCCAAAATGGATCTTTGTGTTCTGGTTCATAAATCTCTATGGTTTCTCTCCTTGTCTAGAAAAACAGGAATTTCTTTAAGGTGGTATTGATCAAAATTAATGCTTATCTGTGCTCAAGGCTGAACACAAGGCTGGAGCACTGGCACAGCCTGTGTAGACTCCTTATGATTCTCCACTATACTTTGCAAATGAAATGTTCTAGCACAGAATCATTTCACTGCAAGTGGCTTTTGGAGGGCTACTCTGACCATGAAGGCAACCTGGATAACCTGGAAGGTTGGTATATTCTTTTAGAGGAAGGAATTAAACAGAATCCTTACAACCCCACTCCTAGGCAAGCCTGATGAATCCCTGAGCAGCCCTCTTGCTGCTCTTGGGAAGGTACACACACCTCTACAGGAGGTGGCACAAATATTTTGGATCTCACCAGGTAAATTTTCATGCATCTCACAGTTTTTCTTCCTCTTCTATGTATACTTTTAACTTCCATGATAATTCTTTTATTTCCCCCCCTTTCAGCCCCTCAGTGCAATGCCAGCTTTGGAGCAGACAGGGGTTGGGTGAGCACCTCTCATTCTCCAGGGCTCAGTTCCATCAGCTCAGGCAGTCTGTAGTTGGGCTTTTCCCCTGAATGTGCCAGGATCCTGTTCTTTGGTGTCATTCCTGCTTGCACATGTTCTCTGAACTTTTGCTGGCTGTTTGCATAACCAGGAGTGTATTTCCTGGCTGGCATGAGGCCCTGGGATCTGTTTATGAACAGGAATCCTGGCTGGGGGTGAGTTGGTGTTCAGAGCTCTGGGCTTGTGCTTCACATGCTCTGCAGGGTCTGCCAGGGGTTTAACCCCTTGTCTCATTTAGTCACCTTGATTTAATTTCTGGCCGCTCCCCCACCCCAAATATCACTGTACTCAGAATTTGTACAAAGATAAGACCCCCAGATGTGATGCTGATGATGATCTGAGGGGAAGTGCCTGGTACCACACTGCCTACTTCAGTTCTCAAAATTTTCTAAATATTATCTATCTTCTCACCATGCAATGTAAACTGAGACTGTCTCAAAAGCCAGGTTTTCAGGATATGGAATCATTTATAGAGTCTGAACAGTAATAATGCCTCAAATGCACTTTGAGCTCAAGCTTTTGATATTTTTGTATACCCATTTGTTATCCATCTGATTTTCAGATTCAGTGTGGATTTCTTGGAGACTGCAATTCTTCCTCCAAGCCATCGATCTGCTAAGTGTCAACTGATCATTTTTAGTGTCTCAAGCAAGCCAGAAGACTATTTCATTGCTTTTCTTTCTGTGTTTGCCATTTCCCTTGCTGGCACTTCATGTCCATTTGGCACCGGAGCTGCACAACTGCACTTTGCTCATCCACTGCACCTTTTGTCTCTTCTGTCACCAGACCTGCTTTCTCTGGTGTTTGGACCTTCCAGCTCATCCGGGGGTAAAACCTGCAGCTCAGCCAGAAGGGAGGAGTGTTTCTGTGCTGCTGAGACAAGGGCAGACAAAGCCCATTTGTTGCCTGAATGCTGCAGAAATGGCCTTTGGCAAAATGTGGAGGTAGCCAAAAACCAGCCTGTGCCCATGGCCTTGGAACCTCATGATGGAAGATGATCCAGGTGTGTTTCTGTTTAGCTCCCTCATGTAAGAGTGGTGCAGTTCTGAGTGCTATGGCATGAAGTTTAGTGGCATAGGAAGTGGAAGAAGTGTGGTAATGCCAATCAATATAGGCTAACAGACCTTTTTAACCTTATTTAATTCAGGTACAAAGCAATCTCTATGCAAGATAAACAAATGGAGAATCTGAGCTGTTCTACCGTAACAGCTACTTCTTTTCTGTAGAGTTCAGATGCTGTGACCATTTAAAAATGGAAATACAGTTAATAGTGAAATCATGTATTTGACACATCCATTTATATGTGCACCAGAACCCATGGCCTTCTATAACCAGAAGGAAATAATATTCTATAACAAGGCTATGATGTGGTTTCTCCTTGTCAGAGATAGGCAAAGGAAGAGAGGAGAAATATTCATTTCAGGCAGAGGAGAAGGAGAGACTTCCATCAAGTCTGTCTTGTGTTGTCAACACCGGAGAGAAATATTTCATGCTTTTTTATAACTTTGCTAAATCATATGGGAACATCAGGCTCTGAATAAAGAATAGCATGGAGGAAAAGCATGACTCAAAAGTTGATCTGTCTTACTGAAAGCACAGCTAAACTCTGGGCACGCACTATTCCTGAAACTGTTTTCCCTGCTCTTAAAGTTTATCCTTGAAGTCTCTGATTTGTTACAGCTATTGGAGGAAATGAATGTTGGAGTCTGTACAGGATGTTTGTAGTTCTTCTAGTGGTATAAAAATAACATTCCCAGTTTTGATTAAGTTGAGTCCTCATAAAGATAATTTTGGGTTTATGTAATGAAATTTGGCAAATTCCTAAAGATATTTTCTATTTAACTACCAGTCTTAGAAACAAGATTGTCAGTGTACATCACTGATATATCAGCTGTTAGGAGTGATAGACTTGTAAAGAAGCAGCATTTTCCTGCCTGCCTAGTGTTGTAATTTTCAAAATCAGTGTACTAACCTTCACTTTTAGATTAGACTTCATTCCTTACTCTTGAATTTTCCTTTTTTTTTTTTTTTTTTTTAGATTCACACTCCTTAAAAACCCTTATTTCCTCCTGGAAATGTGACATTTTGACCCTTTAAACAAAATACTCCTAAATTTAATTTCTCTGCAAAAATGGTGGAACTAAATTTCATACCCATGTAAGTTTTCACTATTTCTTCTAAAAGCACGAGAAAAGGTGATGGTGCAACAGTTGCTCTCTGGATTGGTCAGAAATTGGAGCCAGTCTGTAAGATTTAAGAAGATTTATGCCATATCAGACTTTCTCAGTTTTCCCACTCCTCTCACAAAGGTTTAAAGGTATGCAAAGTACAGCCATCTGAAACATTCATGAAGGCAAATGAAGCAGTAGCTCACACTCATGTGGGTTTTTCTCCTGTGCATCGAGAACCAAAAAGGGGAAGCGTTTTCGCCTTGCGCCATTTTTAGGCAGACAAATTCAACCCAAACATTAATAAACAGTTTTTAGAAAGGAAATTCTCCTCGGGTGGGAAGTGATTTGCTTTGTAAGGATCCACATCTGGCCTGGTTAATCTGCTCTGTCTTTTTATGGGAATCAGGGCAAGATCAACAATTTTTGTGAGAATTCTGCTGAGGGTTCTGATGCCTGGTGGACTGGGTGAGTGAGCAGCAAGGTGCAGGAGCATCTAAAGGGGGCTGGGGAGGAGGCAGATTCCCCTCCTGCTGACCAGATCTATTAAAGCTGTGTTTAAAAGGCTGTTGAAGCTCAACTTCTCTTTCACAGTTGCAGAGAAGGGTTCAGGCAAACCTGATTGTCAGCTTTTGTCAGCCAAAATAGCCTCTTGAATTTATGCAGCCAGTTCAGGTTTTTCCAAGTGATACAAAACCAGGCAAAGTGGGAGAGTCTCACTGAAACTCAGGGTTTCCAGAGCTGAATGAAGAGCAGAACTCAAAGATGCCTGAGAAGAGTTTAGTGAGAACTCTGGGAGAAGAAAAGGATGTAGAATAGTTTCTTGTCTCTGGAGAATGTAATTCTTTAGCAAAAGATGTCGAAGGGGGCAGGAAGATCCGTGTTGAGTGCTTGAGTACAGGATTAGACGCAGTGGGAGGGTAACCTTCAAGGCGTCTTCTAATTAATGAAGTTCAACTGTACCCATATGAAAAGGCACTGTAATGTTGAGCAGTAATCACCCTTGTGCTGTCCCAGAGCAGTGGAGCTCTCTGTTCCTGCGTGCCCTGGATGCTCAGAGCTGTGTCCTCTCCCCTCTCCCAGGTGGAAGAGGTAAGTGTTTGGATGCTGAATCCCTGCTCATTTCAGGTTTGTTTTTTTGGTTTGGGTTTTTTTTTTTTTGGTCAGAGTACCTTTGCTTTTCCATCAGGATTGTATCAGTCCTGGAATGTATCTTCCCCATCTAGTTATGGAACATTCTGGAGTGTTGGCCACAGGTAGAGCAAGGGTGAGGGGAGCCAGGCTGGGCATGGGAAATAATTCAGGGAGTGACCAGAGAATATTGCTCATTTTTGGAGGGTTTGGTACCATTATTGGCATGCACCTTTAGAGTCTCTATTCTAATGTAGCACAAGGGTCTGCTTTCAGGGACTACCTCTTATTTTCACAAAGTTACCATCTTCGTGTTTAAAATATCTTCTGCTAAAGGAATCTAGAAGAAGAAGAAAATATCCTTGATGTTTTTATCTTGATGTTTTTCTGCAGAACTTTGTTTTCTATACCTCGTGATCTCTTATGAAATAGATGTAGATTGTCCCTAAGGTACCAAGAGCATTTTGTGGCATCTGGGATAGCAAGTAAAAGTTGTGAACATCCCCCTGGATTGATCACCTGTTCTAGGGTTGCTTTTGACTGCAAACCTCCTTTCCTACACTAAATTTTAAGGTGTTTACTGGTGGTGGGGAGAAGAACTTGTACTTTACAAGCAAACAAATATTTATTTCCTTTACCCAGTACATACTCCACTTCTTTCCATGGTTCCCTCTCTAACTCTCCAATTTACTTGCATGTTTTCAAAATAAGAGTCTGGAAGGATTCCCAGTTTGCTCCACTTAGGCATCACTGCAATTATAATTTCACATTTGGCCTTCAGCAGAACAGAGTGTCTCATCTCTTAGAAAGGAATATTCATAGGAAAACAAATAAAAGCACTCACCAGCTGGTGCCTGGTGAATTAGACTGTTCGAAGTTCAAGGATATGGAGGATAGTACGTGTTGATTGGCATTTATGTGGCACCATTTGACTCTTTCTAGCACTAAACTCAAGCATACACCAGTGTAGTTTTTGTCTTGCTGTGTGAAAAAGATGTTTAAGCTCTCATGAATTTTCCTTGCTCCCTGTAGAGGCTTGACTTGCAAATGGCCTAGGTTGGTTCCCCTATTCCTTGATCCCACGGAATTGCTCTCTTTAGTCCTTTATAAAACATAGGTGGAGGCAGGCTGTGGCAGCAGGTGGCTGCCAGGAATGCCTTGATTGTAGTGTGATCTGCTTGCCTCCTGTCAGCCCTTAACCTATTGTAT
This sequence comes from Brachypodius melanocephalos, assembly GCA_013398615.1. Lineage (NCBI taxonomy): Eukaryota > Metazoa > Chordata > Aves > Passeriformes > Pycnonotidae > Brachypodius > Brachypodius melanocephalos. Next base: position 4,506,431 of record VZSR01003798.1, on the reverse strand, counting down.
CATTGCTGGACAATTCTCCCCCATTTCTGCTCCTTCTCCTCTCCCATCGCCCAGAAAGGGGCTTGGAAAACTGCACCTGGGGGTTAAAAGGAAAGAAAAATGCTCTGGTGTAAGAGGAATCATGTCACAACTTCCTTCACTGGCTGCTAGATCGCAGCTTGCAACATGGAAATGCTGCCTGTGGTGAAACAAAGGTTTAAAAGTTAAAGTGTGGGAATACTTTCCCCAGAATCTTGGGGGATTTAGAGCCACGGCTTCCACAGAACTAGATGAACAATGGGATTGCATCAGTTGTCTCCAGGATGTAGAAAAAAATAAAACATTTTGGTGCTAAGGCTGTGGTGCAATAGAGGTAAAAATCCCGATTTTCAAAGAACAAAATCTCTCCCAACTTGGCTGCTTAGTCTTTCTCAGTACTAAATTATTTGTATCAGTTGGAGATTTATAAAGAAAATTAACAACAAGATGCTTAAAGGATACATCATTTTGGAACATCCTGCCATGTGATTTATAGAAATGCCATAAAAACACATACATGCATTATAAATGCATTTATGCATTACAAAACCCTTTAAAACACCCACACTCAACAGGTTGTTTTTCTTCTCTGTTTTCTTTTGCTGCACCTTAGTTCTAGGTATTGAGGATGGTAAATGTACAGACATCATTGGGTTTGGTCATTCTGTTCTAAAACCTTCACTCACATCACTGTGCAAAGCAGAATATGTTTTTATTCCCAACTTATTGATGCCTGCCTATCTCTTATCAGCTGTGCTGAAGCTGCATATATAAAGCACCTGCCTGTCAGCTCTGGCTGTTACCTGGAAACATCATTCAACTTTTAGTGCTCTTTCACCCACCTGGTCCCTAGGTTTATATTAAAAACCTTAACAGTAACCTTTTGGGTTTATCAGGGAGGCAGGGGGGAAAGCAAGCTCAAAGCACTTTTGTTATACATATATATATTTTATATCAGCCTCAAACTGCTGAGACAAGAATTAGGTGGGTTTTTTTCAGGCTGCAGTGCCATAAATCTCCAGACTGGCTCTTGTAGTTTATCGGGGCTGAGTGGCTGAGGTGATCCTCCATAAACAACTCAGACATGTGGAAGATGAATTTTAACGAGTGTTCTCAAAGCTAAGTGCTACCTCTTGCTTCTACCCATCAAATTCACCCATTTTTTATTTTTATGTTATATCAGAGGATGCTCTGTGCTTTTTTTCCCCCTCTAATTATCTACACTCAAGCTGGATTCTGTCAAACCCAGAGGAAAGGGAACATAGCTGTGTACACAGAGGTGAGGTCTCCACCTGGCCTGGCTTATGCAAGGGTTTCATCTCCCAGTCAAAACACCTGGGCTTTTAAAGAGGAGGGATCAGACACTTGTGCCTAGGGATTGTTTCATTTGGTTTTGCCTGTGCAAAAGGCTTTTGTGTTTCGTGTCCTCTCTGTAAAATGTTCAACCTTGTTCTAGGAAAGGCTCCAAAGTAAATTAGAGCAGCCTCAGGGGCTGTTTTAAATCATAGCAGCTGAGGCCTTACCCCAGCACTTCACACTCCACCCTGTGTCTCTTCCACCAACACTCTCTACCATGATCTCAGATCTTCACTTTTTCACAGACAGAACTCTTGGCTTTGCATCATTTTCCTAGGTAGGCTGGGAAATCATCAGATCTGGTTCACAAGAAGCAAAGAGAATGAGAAACAGAGCCCACTGGCCTTGTTGGGAAACAGACAGTCACCAGTTACTGTAATTCAGTATTCCTGTTTATATTCTGGAGCACGCAGGCTGACGAAGTAGGAAAAACACAGCTAGAATAATTGCTCCTGGGTATTGTGCTTTCATTTACAAACATAACCGCTCCTGAGGATAATTTCCCTGAACTTCCAGCATTGTGCAATTGCCCCTATGCCTTCTGTAGGGTTTCCACTTTCCTCACCTCTGACAAATACTGGTCCCTGACAGAGGCAGAGCAGGGAAATTGATGGATCAGTGGAATGATCGAGTACCAACAAAATCAGAGTTACAAAAATAGGCAGTTATTCTTATCATTTCCTTGTTCTGACACAACTTCCTGTTCTCCTCTTCAGGCTGTTCTGAAGATTGCCTGGATGACAGACCTGCTTTGAAGCCTGTCAGCTCCTCTGCAGAGCACCTCTCCTGTTAGGAGCTGCTGTCCTGGAGAACAATGGCTGGGAGCAAGGTGAGGGGCTGTGCTGTGCTGGCAGCCTTTGATCACACCTGGTACGTGTCCAAACAGAGCCTGCTTGTGGGCACTGCTGGGTTTGAGCATTTCTGATCATATCACACTGAAGTATAGGAACCGTGCTTTGCTTGGTGAGTTTTATTTACCCCTCCTACACATTTAGTCATCCCCAGCCTTCTTGGAGCAGCTCAAAGCAGGAGAGGGATGTGGGGACTAGAGATGCTCCTAAACGAGGTAGTTAGGGCATGTCTGCAGCAGCCAAGGCAGGAAGGTGAACCAGTTTAATTACCAGGGTTCTGCCAGTGCAGTTTATTATGACAGAAGAGGATTAATGAGATCTCCCAGCTGCAGCCCTGCTGACAGGTCTGTGTGTGAGGATGTTTGGCACGGGGGGCAGTGTGCAGATGGAATTGATAACCTCCTTGGCAAGTGCAGCTGGCCTTGGCAGAGGAAGCATGATGGGCTTTAACAATTCTACCAAGACCCTTAGGGATCTGTCTGCTGGTGGCTCTGAGGATGTGTGTGACACTTGGCCTGGCTTTGCGGGCTTGTCACCTTTAGCTTGCCATTAGGCAGAGTTATGGTAGTTCTCAGCTCACCTTTGGCAATTTCTGGGTATTTAATAGTAAAAAGTATTTGACTTTAAAAGACTAAGGAGTCCACTGACTAAAGATCAGTGTTTTGTAAAACAAAGTCTTTCTATTTGCTCATGGGATAACACTTGCAGAGCAACAGTAGGTGAGGCTCTAAGTAAATCTGTGGCCATGCCTACATGCAAACACTTGTTCCGATCCAGAAACCTCAATATTGAAAAACTCATCCAGCTAGGGAGAGTTAGGGGCTGGGAGCTGCAAACACAGGCTCCAGTTTTCCCTTTTCAAGAAGTACATGCAGAAAACCCCAACCAAAATGAGTCACTGATCATCTCCTCCCCTACCAAACACTTTGATATTACTGCAAGGATCAAAATTTCATATTTTATCCCTGACTCTCACTGGTTTCCTATCTAATCCTGAACCAATCATCAAAGAAACCCTTTGCTTATATCAGCCTTTTTTTTCTTACTTCTGAGGTGTATGAGGATGCATTTGTTTAATGATGATAAATTCCTTGGATATTGTTGGATACAATTCTTTATTTAAATCCCTGACTACCCTTTTGTTCTAGGAGTTGTCAGCTGGTCTCAGGAGCCCACAGACCCACTGCTCAGCTCTGCTCTACTCTTGGGATGAATCAGAAGCTGAATTTTCAAATGTTCTAAAAGCTCATTGTTTGCACAAGAAACAGTCCCCAGCATTGCCCCTCAATGGATTGTCAGGAAAATGACTGCACAGATTCTGAATTATAAGTTCTGTCACAAAATACAGCCTGTTTAAATGGCATTTAAAAGCTAATAATGAATCCTGAGTGGTTGAAACAATTGTCTCACATCTTTGTTCTTTCTCTCCTTGTACAGCTGATGGAAATGTTGTCAGTGCTGTTCAAATGGTGAAGCTGCACACAAACACGAGCATGGGATTGAAAAAGTGAGGAGGAAGCTTGAGGTTGTGGTGGTTCCATTTCCGTGAAGTTTAAGCTCAGGTTTGCCCATGTGGCATTTCCACAGCTGAGAGAGAGGAAAAAAAAAAAAAAAAAAAAAAA